>VHZZ01005614.1:41219-51303 GCA_009801015.1 Silene noctiflora
TTTTATAACATGATACTTGTTACATGTTATATAATGTGTGACATTATACAAATTGACAAATAAAATGGAGTCCATTTTACCTATGGAAAACCGGTTGGGGAAATAAGGGCATAGGGTTTTGTTATTGTTTTATTTTATTAATAAAACACAATCATTAACCTAATGCTTGTAGGCTTCACTCTATGACTTTGATAAGACGAAAATGAGTAAAAAGAGAAGTTCATGCTTGCCACTTCCTTCCCCCATAAACTGGCACCCTCCTTATACAATAAGAAATGGTTTTCTTATTTTCAATTAATCATTCTTACATAAAAATACTCTAAGGGTTTTTGTGAGAAAACTCTCTCATCCTCTCTCTAAAATAGTTTTAGACTTCAAACATTGTTCTTGTATAAAAACTCTAAAATAACATCTACATTACTAGTAGTAGTAATAATACATATTAGAGTTTATTTTAAGGTAACTAATATATTAATCTAGTTAATTAATATTTTAGTTTTAAGGGTAAGTCTTGGGTGCAATCTTTGGAGGACCTCTATACTTGAGGTTTTGGAGGATCATCCGTCACTAATAGCTCAAGAACAAGTGAAGGTAGGAGACCTTACTTGTGCCTAAAACCGAAACCCTATTCTAAGCAAGGAGATTGATTTTCTCTTATTGTTTTCTTTACCTTTTGTTATGCATGTACTAGATCCACCAAAATTAATGAGTTAATTGATTTTGTTATTTGATGAGTCAAATAAAATGGTTTATGAATCTTTCAATAACGTCCCCCGAACGACATACGACTAACGGTCGTATCCAAGACTCCGACACAAATGGCAACCGAGTACCCCACGTTAGACTAACGGCCTAAGGGGGCGGAAATCTAAGAGCAAATCCGCACTAGGCTAACGGCCAAAGAGGGGCGTAAGATACAATGTGTAAGAATCAAGCAACATGACAACTCACAAGAGGAAACTCGCATCAAATGATGTACATACTCGAAACATGATGATAAATGCACAAACGGTGCAAGTTTAGCTCATACATAATCATGATACTTTATTTCATGTGATCAAAGCGTACAAAAAATCATACTTTCATCAATCGTAAAACATATAAGTGATAAGGAAATGAAATAAGGAATTAGAGGTTCCCAGCCGGTCCAAATGAAGGCTGCCGGACAACCGGCCTGGCACTCAGCCCAAACCAAAATCTGTATATAATCACCTCAGAGATCTCCCAGCCGGCCTGTGGACCGGCAGCCGGCCCACCGGCTGGGAGAACACCCAACTCTCAAAAACTCAAAATTAGATAAATTCCACTTGCTAACACACATTCTCATAAGATAAACATATCAAAACCTAGATGGGTAAAAAAACACATCCAAGTATAAAAATTTCTCAACTTTAACATGTAAACATACATTTTAACACATTAGAGACATAAATTGAGTGTAATGTCGAGTAACCTATCACCGTTACCTTTGGCTTCCTAGTCTTCAAGAGTGTCCTCAACAATATGGCCACCTTCCTCCGGGTCTTCCAAATCTTCACCTAAACACAAAAATTAAAAGGATAAATGAAGAATTCACCCTGACGGGGCAAATAGGGTTTCGTATTTCTGAAGAAAGAGGGGAAAAGTGTTGTCTTTCTTACTTAAAAATAAGGAGAATGAGAAGAGGAGAAGATTGGCGTGAAGATCAACTTATTTGGTTGAGAAATGAAGAAGTTATGGTTGTTTTAAGCATGAAGGAAAATAGTGACAACAATGGAGGATGTTTGTAATGTGTGTATGCGGAAAAGTTGGAGGTAGAAGGAGATGTTATGTGGGTTTTGTGAGGGTTGAGTGGAACAATGATAATATATGGGTCCATTAACATGTATAGGCCCAAAACAACTCCAATTGAGTCGGAAATGACTTAATATACGTCTTATGGCTACTATAAACTCAAGACGGACAATAATATTATATTTATGAATATTACACTGAAAAATATATTTTTACCCAAAAATAAGATTTAAATATAATTTGCTTTAATTAAATTATTAAATTACTTATAAGACCATAAATGAAAATTGCGGGTGTTACAATCTTCCCACCTTTTAAATGTTTCGTCCTCGAAACTTGAAATTAGAAAAGAAAAGAACCAAAAACTTATAAAAATCGTGCAAAATAAAAAACATATCGGGCATATTAATTACAAGTCATGAAAGAGATGTCTACATACAACGTACAAAACGAACTAAACCATGTCTCTAAGAGTAGCGGTCACGACAGGGTCGGCAAAAGAGTGACGAATCGATGAGTTTCGAAGGCTACTAGCTTCAAACCTAGAAGAGAAACATGACAAAAGAGTTAGAGGGGGGAATGAACAGTAAGGCTCATGGTCAAGAGGGGGGAACAACTATGAAACATAGGAACAACACACACTCAAAACCTAACTAGAAAGGTTACCTTCTAAACCTAGAAGCTAGTCCACAATGGTTTGAAGTTCACCATGCTTCCACTGCGCACTCTGATCAATACACACTCTCTAACATCACTAGTACTGCTTAAGATCAAAGCTACACTCATCGCCCACACTCAACTAAAGTCAGCTATAAGTCTCTTCATAGGGTAAGACTCTCATATAAAGGTTCTAACCCAAAGCACTACGAACTTCCTAACATGCCAAACGAAATCTCGCTATACACTCCCAACTACAGGTATAAAAGTCTGGGCTCACCCAAATCATAATCACCATCAAATAAAAAGATAAACCAAAGTAAAATCCAACGTGGTATTTCTATCAAGCATAGGGCTATGAGATACCTATTATAACACTCACGAAAATTTACACTAATCTTATGATCAACTCAGGTCTCCGAGTAACACTTACGTCACCAATCTCTCAATCACCAAAACCATTAAGAGACTACACTGCCACTACCAAAGGTACACTATCTAAATCTAGCTCTCACTTCACCAGGTCAAAAGAAACTCAGACTCTCTTACCTAATATCGGCAAGGTCAAAGCTATCATCTCTTCGAAAAATACTCTACTGCTTTGGAATAAGGCTAAAGAGGGGTCAAATCTACAAAGGAGTAAAGGATAACAGCAGGGCACTGAATGGTAAGAATTTCCAAGGAAAGTGAAACACGATAGACATGAGGCTCAAGGGAATGGACTTCAAGAGTAACGGCTAGGAGTACATAGACACTTATTGGAATTAGGAGGACACATGAGGCACAGAAAATATCGACAGATTTACGAATAAGAGCATGGTTCAATGAGAAAGCGAAGAAGGAGACGGAAAGGAGATGATGCAAGGAAGGGTCAAGGTTTAACTTACACACTCCATAAAGCTTAGGGATCTCTACCACAAGGTCACAGCTCCTAAGTTGCAAGGCATACCCTTGAAATATACACTATGGTACTCAAGTAAAGTAGCTTACGCTCAAGAAAGTCCTTTGTAATAAAAATGATTTATAGTTTTGTTTCCAAAAGTATGGGCCAAAATATTTTCAAATAAAAGCACTTGATAAAACCTTTACCGCTTTAAAATAAACGTCTATCCATATTATTTATATTCAAAGAAAAATATTAACATTCCAAATTTATCGAAAAATTATATATATAGACGAAACGGTTTTATTTGATCAAAATAGAAACTTTAATGAAAAGATAAAAATGTATTGAAATACATTATAATCATCAAATCCAAACTTAAAGTATCAACAACCTTTTCATTTTAAAAGGATGCATTTTTTGAAAGGAATGTGTTTGTTTGTTAACCTATTCTTTTAGAAGGTAAGAGATTACACACAAGCTAGCTCTCTCCCCAAATTACCAAACTCTCGGTTCCCAATGCACCCCAAAAGTCAATCATAAGCTCCAAAGCCTTACTCTCTCATGTAACCCAATATTATGCTATCGACTCTAGTAGTAAACCGTTCTCAACTCAAATAGTCTCAAGGGCTAACTAACATCAAATAACACCAATCCATATATAGTCCTCAACATCCCAAAGTATTTACTTCAAATCTCACATCATGTCAAGCCACTAGGCATTATAATCACCAAGGTATGTCTCACCACACTACTCAAGCCTTTCCAACTGTACTACTTCTCAGACAGTGGGTAAAAGTCAAACTAAACAATCCTCTCAAAGCCACAACTACCTAAACAAGGCCAACATCCCACACAAAAGGAAAAAGGGGTTATGTACAAGGCGTCATGGGAGGAAAAGCAAGAAACGAAGGGTAAGTTAGGAGGGTACAAGAGTGGCTTCCAAGGTAGAACAACAAGAGTTCTAATGGAGGTTAATCGTCAAGAGGTATGAGGGAAAGTAAGATTGATCAAGAACGAAAAACACACCCGAATTGATACGGGGACGGGCAATGGCTTTGGCTCAACTCAAGGCATGGATAGTCTCTTCTGGCCTAGCTTTCGGAGCATGAGGAGGAATAGGAGCATTCTTCCTCTCGGGGCAACTCTTGATAAGGTGTCCGGGCTTCTTGCATTTGTAACATGTCAAGGGTTTTCCAWAGCATCCGACTCCGGGGTGTAGAGTTTTCTTGCAATTGTGGCACCTCCTATCTTTGTCAAAGTTGTTGCTGCTTGGTTGAGAGACTTGTCCACTCGGCTCTTGACTACTTGACTCTTGTCTTCCTTTCACGGATTTCCTCTTGTTAGCAGATGACGAAGATGAGGGCACGAAGGGTCTCTTGCCTCGGCGGTTGGGGCGAGGATGAACACGAGCATCGGCATTTCGTTCATTTTGAAGTATTTTAGTAAGAGCTTACATGATGACGTTCTCCACTCGAGTCGGTCGCACCATCTTCTTAAGGCACAATATCAAACAAGTTAGAACCTACCAAGTAACATAAACAAATAGACTACCAACTTAGTTCCTTAGTTCTACCCATCTCTCATTCATTATTTCAAGGTCAAGTTAAGTTTTAGGTTTCTAAGGTTGGGGTACACATGTGTGCGTCGGGAGCATTAATGCTCTAATACCAACTGTGAACCCCCGCTATAAACGTAACGTAAACAATTGGAATCGCAGCGGAAAATATGAGGTTTTTAAAACTTTTTAATGTAGAAAGTGTTTGAACAAAGCGCAGGTTCAAAATACAAACAAGCGGAAATAAAAGTACAGATATACGAATACAATTAGTGTTTGGGGAAAAGATATCCCACGAATAAATAAAGTACGGTGGGTAAGTCTAACAATCTACAAGACTAGGTCCAAGGTACAACACTCACTAGCCCACACGTCTTCCAACCCCAAATAAGCTTCCACGAACCTGTCATTCATGTAAACATGAACGCCACAGTCAGTGGGGAGTAACTCAAGGTTCTCCCAGCCACATTACAACGAAATAAACTTAATTAAGCACCTTAAACATATAAAGTATATATTATAGTCACGATCAACTTAAGCATATGACAAGATAGATGAACTATAGCATGTGATAAGCATGTAGAATCGACAAGGATCAAGGGTATATGAAACATTCATATATGATAATCCGACTAAACCATGACTAATGGAGTCACGACTATAAACCAATATAGATGTCACATGACATGGATAACAAGAAGTCAACAACGTAACACAAGTGAGTGAAAATCGTAGCCATTACTTTGGAAATCTATTAGCAAACAATGCACGAGACGTGGCTACTAACGTCACATGCGTACTTATAGCTTGCATTTCACAATGAATACGAATGGGAGCATCAATCCCGCCAATCATATCGATACTAGGTGGCTTGCATCTTACCCCCTAGTGTCGATATGATCCATACCAAAACAGACTCAAATATAAGATGAGACGTACTTTATTCAAACCACACAAGACCTTCACTACTCTAGACTCAAACTCCACTCAGTAGGACAAACGGTCCTAGTCTAAACCTTGCCAGACTCTCGAAGGATAACGTCTCCCGAACGACATACGACTAACGATCGTATCCAAGACTCGGACACAAACGACAACCGAGTACCCCACGTTTGACTAACGACATAAGGGGGAGGAAATCTAAGAGGAAACCCACACTAGGCTAACGGCCAAAGAGAGGCGTAAGATACAATTTGTAAGAATCAAGCAACATGACAACTCACAAGAGGAAACTCGCATCAAATGATGTACATTCTCGAGACATGATTACAAATGCACAAACGGTGAAATTTTAGCTCATACATGATCATGATACTCTATTTCATGTGATTAAAGCGTAAACAAATCATAATTTCATCATTCGTAAAACATATAAGTGATTAGGAAACGAAATAAGGAATCAGAGGTTCCCAGCCGGTCCAAGTGACCGGCTGCCGGCCAACCGGTCATGCACTCAGCTCAAACAAAAATCTGTATAAAATCAACTAAGAGACCATCCAGCCGGCCTGGGGACCGGCTGCCTGTGGACCGGCAGCCGGTCCACCGGCCTGGACACTACCAGCATAATAATTTGACATTTGAGTTACAAGGGATCCCAACCGGTCTGTGGTACTGGCTGCCGGCCCACCGGCAGGGAAACACTTACATCAGAACTTAACAAAATCGAAACAGAAGGTTCCCAGCCAGCCTGTGGACCGGTAGCCGGCCCACCCGCTGGGACACCCAGAACGCAGTTTTCGGCAACAACTTCACATTCCATGATTTCGAATTGATTTCTAACATGCTCGTGAGACGTAATAACATGTATAAACGTAAAACAGCATTCCAAGAATCCCAACATGCATTATACCCAAATTATGCCAACAACACATCACAATTTCACCAAATTTCATATAATAAATATTAAGCATGATAAATATGGCATGTTTAACTAAACTAAACATAAATACCACTTGCTAACCCACATTCTCATAAGATAATCATATCAAAACATAGATGGGTCAAGAAACACATCCAAGTATACAAATTCTCAACTTTAACATGTAAACATACATTTTAACACAATTAGGCATATAAATTGAGTGTAATGTCGAGTAACCTATCACCGTTACCTTTTGCTTCCTAGTCTTTAAGAGGGTCCTCAACAATATGGCCACCTTCCTCCGGGTCTCCCAAATCTTCACCTAAACACAAAAATTAAAAGGATAAATGAAGAATTCAACCTTATGGGGCAAATAGGGTTTCGGATTTATGAAGAAAGGGGGGAAAAGTGTTGCCTTTGTTAATTACAAAGAAGGAGAATGAGAAGAGAAGAAGATTGGCGCGAAGATCGAGTTATTTGGTTGAGAAATGAAGAAGTTATGGTGGTTTTAAGCTTGAAGGAAAATGGTGACAACAATGGAAGATGTTTGTAATGTGTGTATGCTGAAAAGTTGGAGGTAGAAAGAGATGTTATGAGGGTTGAGTGGAACAATGATAATATATGGGTCCATTAACATGTCTAGGCCCAAAACAACTCCAATTGAGTCGGAAATGACTTAATATATGTGTTAAGGCTACTATACACTCAAGACGGACAATAATATTATATTTATGAATATTACACTCAAATATATATTTTTACCCAAAAATAAGATTTAAATATAATTTGCTTTAAATAAATTATTAAATTACTTTTAAACCGTTAATGAAAATTGCGGGTGTTACAGTACCGATGGGACAAAGCTAAGGCGCAAGGAAGGGGCTGCCCTGGACTCCATCCCGGCCTGGGATGAGGGATATGCCGGCGGGATTCCTGGGAACACGCTAGGGGGAGCTTGGTTGTGTGTGGGACGAATTTAGGACGGTTCCTAATTGAGTTGGGATTCATTCTAAGCCTGTTCCATACATTTTAGGCACATAAGAGACGGTCTTAAATATATTTATCCTCCCAATTTAAATCATAAACATATTTAATATAATTTACATCCAATTAAATAAGAACTTGTAATTAACAAGAATTTCATATAATTGAGAGGGAATTCGCTCCAATCAACTACGGTCCATCCAATGCCATCCAAATCGTTCCAAATTTCAATTGTCCAACAAAGGGGTTTTACCACACAACTAAGACATGTAATTAAGGGCACATGTGAGACGGAAAATCAATAGTTTGCATATTCATGTAACCCACTTTACCCAATTGTTCTCATATAAATATTTTCATCCCATAATTCCATGACATAATTGAGCACAATAACATGGCACAAACAAAACAAATTACTCTTTAATTCATCCATGAAGTTAACAAATTCCATTCATGTGACAATACATGTAAAAATATACTCAAAATTCCTCAAACAAACATAAGATGAATTCACTTATTAATTGACAAGTAAGAAACATCTCAAACATGTAAAGTTACCAACTTTAATCAAACAAAAATTAATCCTTTAACAATTAAGGCACATAATTTGATATAATATCGAGTAACCTATCACCGTTACCTTTTAGCAATTCAATCTTCCAAGCAATCGTCAATCTCGTACGAGTTCGCCACCGGGTCATTCAATTTCCTTCATAAATACAAAATACAAAGAAAAGAGTTAATTTTGGTAAACCCTAGAATGCCGTATTTTTAGAGTTACTAATAAAAAGTACATCTTTCTTACTTAGAAAGAAGGAGAATGATAAGAGGAAGAAATTGGCGCGAAAATGGAGGAATTTGGTTAAGAAATGAAGGAGCTATAAAGGATTTAGTTTTCAAAGGTGAGGGTTTCAATGGTGTTTCCTTTTGGGAGGAAAAATTTCATATTTTTGATGTGAAGTAGATGAAGATTTAATGAGGGTTTTAGTAGAGGAAGGGAGTAAATATGCCCATTAACAAATATAGGCCCAAACATCTCAAATTGAGTCGGAAATTACTACAAACTCAGCTCTAACTAGCTACACAACTTAAATGGCCAAGATGATCATTATTTCTATTATTATTATTTCTATTACTATTACTATTATTACTATTACTATTACTATTATTACTACTATTACTATTACTACTACTACTACTATTACTATTATTGCCACTATTATTACTATTATTACTACTATTATTACTATTACTATTACTATTATTATTACTATTACAATTATTATTATTACTATTATTATTACTATTACAATTATTATTATTATTATTATTATTATTATTATTATTATTATTATTATTATTATTATTATTATTATTATTANTATTATTATTATTATTATTATTATTATTTGTATTCTATATGTAAAACAATATTTTTATAATAATAGCTTTAAAATATAATTGGTTGAAATAAAACGATTAAATTAAAACGTGAAAAGTGAGGGTGTTACAAAAAACATTAATAAGGTGTTCTCATTGTTCTTGTCGTTGTCGTGCGTAGTCGCTGTCGTTGCCGTAATTATTCTTTAGTTTAAAAAAGGTGATCTCATTTTAATAGTCTTGTTTTATTAGAATTATTTTATATATGGCTCGAAATTGGATGATTGATGGTAAAAAAAGGTGATCCTGTTTATGATGATTGAATAGTTTAATTTTCCAATTTTGTTCGTCAAAATTTGAAAGGCCCCTTACCAATCCCGTGCCCTTGTAATAGATGTGCTAATAGTAGTTGTTTGCCTCTGGAAGACGTGAAAATACACTTAGAAATTAAAAGAATAGTTTCAGTCGAGATTATTGTCGTTGGATTTTTATGATGAATCAGAGAATGAATCTAGTGAAGAAGTAAAAAATCATACACCTGAAGTTGGTTTAGATATAGGCGATGAGGAATCTAATGCAGAAGTAAACAATCATTATTCATTTAAGGTTGGTTTAGATACCGGAGAGTTCATAGATGTCAAGTTTTTTGAAGATGATGGATCCGATGTTTTTGAAGCTACCGGTGATGGGGATATAAATGTTGATGACTTATTTCAGAAGTTGAGTCAATCTGAAATGCCTTTATTTAATGGTTGTAAGAAGTACACAAAATTGTCAATTGTGGTGAAGTTATATAACTTGAAGGGGTCAAATAGGTGAAGAGATAAGATTTTTACCGATCTTCTAGCTTTGTTATGTGACATGCTTTGTAACAACCGAGAATAATAAATTTCTATTTATAAACTATTTTTATAGTTAATTCCGATTTTAAACTATTTTCATAATTAATTACGGTAAATATGATTTTTAAATATCAATTTCGTAAAAT
>VHZZ01005615.1:80501-94483 GCA_009801015.1 Silene noctiflora
CTCCCAGCCAGTGGACCGGCTGACGGTCTGCCAGCCGGCTGGGAGACTTTCTGCCTGTTTTGAGAAATTTGAGTTTTGGGTTAGTCCCAGCCGGTGGACCGGCTGCCGGTCCACGGACCGGCTGGGAGAGTTCCTGCTTCATTCACGCAAAGTGTTCGTTGGTGTTGTCCCAGCCGATGGACCGGCTGGGAGAGTTTCTGTATGTTCTGCCTAAAATTCAAGTAT
The DNA here is from genome assembly GCA_009801015.1 of Silene noctiflora. Taxonomy (NCBI): domain Eukaryota; kingdom Viridiplantae; phylum Streptophyta; class Magnoliopsida; order Caryophyllales; family Caryophyllaceae; genus Silene; species Silene noctiflora. The sequence goes on from VHZZ01005615.1 coordinate 80,727, forward strand.
CAGGTATTCCCAGCCGGTGGACCGGATGCCGGTCCACTGACCGGCTGGGAAGTCTTCTGTCTCAAAGTCTATTTTTGCATATATGTGTTGTCCCAGCCGATGGACCGGCTGCCGGTCCACAACCGGCTGGGAAGTCTCCTGTGCATTTTCTGAAAATTGTATTTTTGACCTGTTGCCCCGGCCGGTAGGCCGGCGGCCGGTCCCATTGACCGGCCGGGGGTCTCTGATTGCTTATTTTTCCTCTTTTACTCATTGAATGATGAATATAACTTATGCTTATGATTTGTTTACGCTTTTACATATGAATATGAATCGTTTACACTTCATTATGGATATTGAATTGATCTTATATGCAATCGTCATATGTTATGCATAATTCATTCATAAGTTGTCATGTGCCTATAATAGATGAACTATGTCCGTATGATGACGATATCGACCTACCTCTATGCTTGACTACTACCTTAGATCTTCCGCCACACTCGTGCGGTCCGGGCGAGTGGGGTACTCGGTCTGTGTGCTTATAGATCGAGTCTTGGATGCGGAATTGATACCGCATGTCGAATCGGAAGTTTACTTCCGGGAGTCTAGATCCAGGTCTTAGGCTAGGATGTACCTAGCTAGTCATCCTACCAAGGGTTGCGTTACTGTCTAAGTTGTGTAGAGTCTTGTATGGTGTTGTGTAGTTAGATAGTCTGTTCTCCGGATGTGTATTCTACTATTGGATTGCTTATATTAGAATAGTACCAAATGATGATGTTTTTGTTATGACAGTCTCAATATCATGTTATTATCATATTATCTTGTCTTACTCGTATTTCATGTACGTTGTATGATTATCACATTTGTGCTTGCATGTTGATTATCTCTTATTCTTATATGATGTTTAATATTTTTGTTTATGTTTATCTCAATGTATCATGGCTGGGAGGACCCGGAGTTACTCCCCACTGACTGTGGCATTCATGTTTTCATGAATGACAGGTACCGTTGGTGATTAGCTGGGGAAGACTGTGTGGCTAGCGAGTAGTCGTTATCCTAGGCCATAGTTTCGATTAGTAGACTTATCACCTATTATTATTATGTTTTTCATTCGAGGGATATCTTTTCCCCATCACTATCTCTACTTTATCGGACTGTAAAACTTATTTATCTTTCGTTTATGTTTCGGTTTTACTGACGCTTCGCTTTTAGACTAAAAATGTTTTAAAAATATCGTATTTCCACCGCATGTTTACTCTTTAAAGTTAACTTATTCGTGTCCTAAATAGCGGGGTGTCACATTAACACCATACAAACCGACCAAAGACTTGCCTCGTCACCCATTTATGATAATTTTGCTAGGTAAGGTGTCATTTCTCCCGAGGGCCCTCACCCGTCCTTTTAAACTCGGCCCGAGGGTGGGTTCCCTTCTTCTTTTGGATATGATGCAGGTACATATGCACCGGGTCCGGACTATTGTGGTTATGGAGTTGAAGGCTTTGGAGGTGGCTATAGTGGGCGAGATATATATGGCTATGCTAGTGGCAACCCAACTGGAGGAAGTTCTAATGATGGTGCATCGGGATTAGGTGGTGATGAAGCACCAACCAATGCGTCGGGCTACGGTTGGTGGCCCTTCTCTTAAATATGATGCTTTGGATGGTTCCCCTCTGTACATACTAGCTTGGGGGAGGCTAGGTAGTTTAATACGTACTTGTACTTTTCCTTGCAGTTAGTTATTCCCTTTCCCCATTAAACATTTTGTCTTGCTGGATTATGTGCTGAAAATTGTTCCTACGGTTTGATGATTGTTTCTTCTTGTGCACATTAGGGACAATGTTATGTTTAGCTTGAGGGAGGGATTTGCATCTTATTAGAGCGTGTTAGTTAGCTTTGCATGTAGTTAATAAAAAAAAAGGAAAAATTCAAAAAATTGTGCTTTCCATGTGACTTTGTGATGCTTACCCTCACTTGTGCTCTCTTTGCTTATCCTAATTGTAGCTTTATAGCTAATGTCTCACACTTATTGACGGGATTTTCATGCATGGGGATGTCTTGACATAGTGGGTGAAGGATGGAATCTAGACCTAGTATGCTTGATCTTGGCTTTGGCAACCTATAAAAATTGAAAGGTAGAACCTCCTTAGACTAGTGCATATATACCCGGTCTCACTTAGGTGTGTGTGTGTAGGTCCCCTTGTGGTGTGCGTTACATCAAAACGCACAAATATGGTCTTTATTCCACTTCTTATGAGCATTACATTCATGAATTGTTAAGCATGTGAAGCCATTCACTTTGACCTTGTGCCCATTTTCACCCCTTATACACATTGCCTCATAACTAGCTACACTCAAAACTTACCTACCTTGTTGAGCTAGTAGCTTCATTACTTGTGTCTGGGTGCTCATTTGGGATATTGTTCATTTGTGTCTTTGCGAGTTTAGTTGGGCGGAATTACTGATTTTCGTGCCTAGATTGGTATTTGAATTGAGAAAAAAATGGGAAGTTGAAAGGAAAATAAAAGGAAGAAAAAAATGATGTGAAAAGAAATAAAAAAAAAATGAAAGCAAAATTGAAAAAAGAAAGAAGCACAAAAAATTGTTGAAAAGAAAAGAGAAGAAGAGGTTTTGTGAAGTAATTTTCATGTTGTTAATGATAAGTTTTGGGAAATTTACTCTTGGTTTGTCATAAGAAGAAGTCAATATGCTGCTTCAGACTTCATGCCTCTTACTTGGGATGGGGTTGGGACTTGGATTGAGCATCCTTGCACTTTTTGGTTAGTCGCTAGCTTAACTTAGCTCCTCTTTCTATAACTCATTTGTTCCCCCTTCTTACCCATATCTCATTGCCTTCTCTTTACCTTTGGCTTCTTCTCGTGCTTGCATTTGATTGTTTTGACTTTAAGTTTTGGAATGACTACCATATTAGATTGCGAGCACACTCTCATGAGTCGGAGTTAGGTGAGTGTCACTCATACAAATTCCCTTTTACATATAAATGTGTGCTTGAGTGAACCGCAAGAGTCCATTGTCAAAAGATCATGCAAAGGCCGAAAATTTTAGAGGAAGTCTTTCATGCTACGCCACCATATAATCTCATCCATATTTTTGCATTCTCTCTATGCCCATGTTGTTTCGGGATTATGATTCATTATGCTTACTAGCTTATATTGAGATTTTGCAATTGATGAGATTCGTCCGGTCATTACCCTTGTTTGTTTATGTGTGCTTGCTTGGGGACAAGCAAGGGTTTAGCTTGGGGGAGTTTCATGTGTGCTATTTTTATATGATTTACCTCCCTATTTTAGCTCGTTTTCTCATGACATTTCCGCTTATTAAAGTGATATTGTGAGCTAATTGCGGGTTTTAGGTGTTTTTGCATGCTTTGTTGCATTTTGTAGGAAATTGTGCTCTTGACATCGTTTTCCTATCGTTTTGGCATTCACCGAGTATCGCGAGTCTAATTGGAGCGACTCTTGGCCATGTAGGCGTTTTGGGAAGATACATACAGCTCGAGGAAGGAAGAATGATATTTGGTTACACTTTGTGTGAAGAAAATGGAGCTTAAGTGAAGACTAATGAAGATTAGAAGATATCATGCAACCCCTACCCCTTGAGGTTGTAATTCATGTCATTAATGAAGAATTAGATGCTCCAAAAATGAATATCTACGACCCCTGTCGGGGTTAGTAACCCCAGGCCTATGGGGTTACGCATTATTATAAAGGAAAGAGAATTTTAAGAAAATATCTAGAATTCAGCTTCCCCGATCGGGGCTGGGTAGTTTTACTCGCCCGACGTTTGAGCTACTCCATCTTATATAATGCAAGTTTTTCTATCATTTGTAAGCACACTTTAAGATACATTTCTGAATCTCATAAACCCTAGTTTTCATTTCAGTTGTTTACATTTGTAATAAACACTTTGCTTAAGTAATTTCAAGTTGGATTTCTGGGTTATATTTGTTCTTGTTTTCTATGGTTTTACTCTTATTTCTTTGATTGAGTAATTTCTATTTCTCTATTTTTTTATTGTCATTTCAATTCTAATTTACATATTATCATTATGTTGTTATTTAGTTATTTAATCGTTGTTAGTTTTGCCTTTATTATGTGTAAGTAGTTTTCATATCTAGGGGCGGGGAAGCCATGTACGATTAGTTCTTTTTACATGTTGAAATAGAGAATTTTAATATCATCTTGTTTTTTATATCACATGCTTGTTTTATTTTGTTAATCTTTGATTCTTGATCACAATCTTTGATTAATTTGGTATTCTTCTCCTAAGAGCGAAAGTCGGGATTAGAATTAGGCAAAGCATGTTATAATAGTCCGACCTAATTTTTGCGAGAGCTCGTTAGTAGTCGTTCTATGGTTGACAATAGGCCGAGAGGAAATTGCTAATATCTATACAACACTTGTTTTCTTGTTCTCTAATTTCAATATTGTTAATTGACAATCTACATGTGTAACCCCATTTCCCCTAGATCTTTATCATCATTATTTTACATCATTATTTCTTTCATTTTGCTAATGACCAAAACCAAACAACAATCGTAATCGACCTTGATAAAATTCTATTCATAGCTTGTCATATTGCATCCACCGTTTCCCTGTGATCGACCCCCTACTTCCCTAACTACATTTATTTGTTGTTAGCTAAGCCTAGCGAATTTTTGTTACGTACACGATAAGCCTATCAATCCTACTCAGTTTTGATAATGTTAAAATGTGTGTTTGTGTCCATATTGTCATTTAAATTTCATGATAGAAGTAGTATTGCATTCACCATGGTAATTGAGGATGGTGGTGAGTCTCATGTGTGTCGGAAATGCATTATAACATGATGTTGGTTTGTGACGACTCGAGAATCGGGATGATTGAGGAATTGATACATTCATGGCATGTTTTGGAAGTGTCTCTCATGAGGAGTCATATATTCGGTATATTGTATTACATATTGCATATATGTGTTTGTTATACATGTTGGAGGTTGTTGGTGGAGTTTTGGTGGTGATATTTGTTGTTGAGGAGATGTAAGGCGGTTGGGAGACCGCCTTACGCTTGGGTCGCCTTTTGGAGCTTCTCACTCCAAGAGGAATATGCACATTAATGACTTGAGTAATGGAGAGACGCGTTTGGTTGAGGCATGACGTCTGATAGGGATCCGGTTAGCGCCCGGGTCCGGTACCACGGGCGTGTTCCGAGTACTTTGTTACAGGATGCGGTCGGGCTGTTTGGTGGGCGGTGCTACGGTGTCGTCACCGGTTGTGGTACCCTGGGCGTGTCCCTGGTATCGGTGTGATAACCTGGTGTCTCATGCATATTATGTCATATTGCATATTCATACATTGTGTCGTATTTAATTGTTTATATTATTGAAACTGGCCTGTGTTGGTCGTGTGTAAATTGTCACCAATTTCCGGGGTGGCTTGTGCTGATCCTTATGATATTTTCGATGATATGGGGAGCAGTTGTTTACAGGTTTGGTTTTGGTGTCACGCGAGAGACGGGACGAGTTCCGGACTTGGAGTTGAGTTGCTTAGTTAGATGATCGATGACGTAGTGGATAGATATGAGTTGAATAATGTATAGATCACTTGTTATTCATTAAACATGTATGCAACTCACTAATTATGTCATTCATATAAAGCGTTTCTTATTCTTAATTCCGATTTCACTGTCTCAGGAAACCGAGGCGGTAACATCTCCCGATTACCTTGACCGAGTAAGAAGGGGGTGTTACAACCACATGATGGTGCTCTATCATTGCCGATTTTAAATTACTCTGCGATAAGTTGTGTATTAAACTTAAGGTTAAAATACTCAACCAAACATTAGGAAACTCAACTTAGTATATAAAAGTAGGGTTTTTCTACATTGTATCCAAGTGTTTTTTCGAATTCTACGTGGTACCCCTGCGTTTTTGAAAACATCCGTGGTACCCTTAAAGTTAGTAAAATGTTCCTAAAATACCCAAACTACTAAAAATTACGTTTTTATTCAGTTAAATTCTGTAATGAAAATATGTTTATGATTGAGTGAACCAAGTTTATGTTTATGGCATGACAAATTATTGTCAAAAAATCAATCAAAAATGTATAAACTAAACATTTAAGAGAAGCAAATTAAAGAAGTTTGGGTATTTTAAGATATTTTCATTAAGTTTAGGGGTACCCCTGATATTTTTGAAAAGCGAGAGATACCACATAGAATTCGAAGAAGTACAAAGATACCACGTAGGAAACCCCTTTTTAAGTAACCAGTAAAAATACGGTTTCAAAGAACATGATAACTGTTCTAAAGCTACAATTATATAAATAAACTAATTATATAACAAAAATTCAAATTACAGTTTTACCTAATTAATTTTGTGTATAATTGTATACATATTATAACTAAAACACAATTTTCTTAACTAAAATTAAATATAGTTTACTTGGCGAGCGAGTCTATCACTATTTATGTAACACCCCGGCCCAAACCTTGGGTCGGGAGCAGTTACTCACGATAAATTGTTAGGCCTTTTAAGGATATATTGATTATTACGGAATACTTCCTTATATACCCCACCTTTTGAAATCTACCCCCTTATATAATTTGTTTTGAAATGTACACCCACCACATGTAACTTTTACTTGTATCAAATATTGCTCGCTTTTAATTATGCCGGTCACAGAAAAGAGAATATTCCGTCCAAAATTTTAAATTTGATACTAACTCTTATTGCTTATGACTGTATTGCCTTTTGCCTTATTACATCACCAATTTAAATGAGTCTTTTTTTCTCCAAAATTTGTTAAATCCGTTAAGCTATCTATCATTGTTTTACGAATTTGGGAGGATGTAACTTATGAATATTAATAACAATATTCCGTCCAAAATTGGTCATGTAATAAGGCAAAGGGCAATACATTCATAAGCAACAAGAGTTAGTACCAAATTATAAATTTTGAACGGAATATTCTCTTTTATGTGTGTGGAAGAATTAAAATGGAAGCAATATTTATTTGATGAAAGTTACATTTGCTGGAAATAAGTTTTAAATAAATTTATATAAGGGGGTAAGTTTCAAAAGGTGGATTATATAAGAGAGTAATAATAATCAATTCATCCTTTTTTTTTAATTATTTTTCATCTATAGACTATAATAATACAAAATAGGCCTAACAGATAATTATTTCTCCCTCATATAACAAGCAGTTTTAGTATTATAATGATCAAATTCTTGGTAAATATGTGAATCATTGTTGAAAATTACCAACACAAATAATTTGCTCATTGTTGTTCATTACATAATAGTGTTTTTCCCCTATTCTTTGCGTTGGTCTCATAGACTCGATTTAAAATCCTTTAAAAAAGACGTATGAGAAATGTAAGAAATTTTGTTATTAATATTGATTACCCTAAATTTTGTTATTAATAGTCGATGAATTGTGTTTTTCTATTTGGTTAAATTTTCACACTTTTCTACTGACTTGTTGAAATCGCCACTAATTACTATTCGTATGATTTTAAGTGAGTAGCCAAATAATTCCTGGTGTTAGAAGCAAACGTGAGGGGAAAGCAATAAAATAGGTGCGGTTTCTCAAGCAAAATGACAGCATTCTTAATTAGTTCTTGGATCGACAAATCACTGTTGTTGATGAGTAATTTTAAGTTGATGCGGTCAAAAGATAATCAAGGTTTAGTACTTTAATTACAAAAGAGAATCGAGTTCCGTACTTTAATTGCAAAACATAATCCAGGTTTCGTGCTTTAATTGCGAAACAACGTGCGCCGCGTGCATCTTCTTCACGTACACAAATTCACTAACTTTAGATGCTATTACTACTTAATCAACATGGACCACCCCTCTAAAGCCCTTATTTCATAAAGTTTGAAAATACTCGAGTTTGCATGTGCTGCTTTAATTTCTTCATTTTGCTTGATTACGTAATTATAATGATTTCCTGTAGGACTGTTCACCTGTCAGACCGGACCGGATAAGACTGGAAACCGGAATTTTAGAAATATTTGGGCCGGTGACGGATAAGTAACTCTTAGAGTATAAAATTGTTTTTAGGACTCGACCCATTAGCTTAAATTTTTAGTTGAGATAGTTTCTTTACAGAGTATCATAGTCATGTGATCATAAGGTAGTGGAATATTAGCACCAGGTATGAAGAGGCTTGCAGTTGCATCCCCACTTCAAACTCAAAGGGTAAATAATATGATAATACAAAAATTTAGACCTGCAGCCTAGCCTTCACAATATTCCCTCTACAAAGGTTGATAACTGAGCGTAAATAATCTGAAATTTAAAACTCTGTATAAAAGTAATTATTTTTTTGGTGCAAGTAAAGGAGTCACAAGGGAGAATATATGCAGTTGGTTTTAAGTTGGTTTTAACCAAGGTCACACATACTAACTCTCATAATTTTAATTATCAGTTAAACTAATTGACATCTGCAACTCTGAGATAGAGTTAGTAAAGTGAAGGTTCTTCTAAAATTCTTCTTGTTATTTGGAGCACAAATGATGAGGACTATCATCTATATGATCATAAACATTTGAGTAGATATTGGTGCTTTAGAAGAGTATGATTATTGATAAAGTGGACAGATTTGAAATGATGAGACCCACAACACTAAAGCCATGCATAAGCCTTTGTGAATTGTGATCCAACGAACTCGAGGAAAACTTCAGTACGTTAGTCTGCCATTTACGTACAATAATCAAATTGCCTTATTATAACATTGTTGCCTACTTCCACCAGGAATTTAATTGCATGTTTCTCTTATTGTGTTATGGCATGTGCTTTTTTTTTGTTACAAACTTTGAACTAAAATAGCATGTGCGTACTAGAGATTCTTGCTATTTTCTTTGATGCTGCTACATCAATAGAAAAAACACATTTTTTAGTTAATCAATTGAGTACTCATATGGCAAGACATGCAACTTTCTTAACTAGTTTTTGTAACAAATAGATTGATTTTGAGCTATTTCATGTGATTGAGATTCGAAAAATAATGTTTAAAGGTAATACGGAGTACAAATTCAAGATTTATAATTTGTGCGTTCGTATGTAGGAATGCATGCGAGACTGCTCTAACATTCCGTTTCATCCAAACCATTGCACATACATTTTCTAAAAATGTGAATTGAAAAAACATAATGAATTTGGAGTGGGTATGATTTTATTAGTCGATCTAATGTTGTTCCTAATTGCTCACAATGAGATTTTAATTCATATATGGATAAACACGATTTAGGTCATGTTCTTTCTGGCTTAAGTCCAGCTTATTTCAGTTCAGCTCAAACTCTATTGATTTCCGTTCAACCCAATTCAGTTCACCTCTTTACAAATTGACTCTTCCTTTAACTCAATTCACTTAAGTTTAGCTTAACTCCTTTCGGCCGAAAAGAACAAGGCGCTAATTACATAATTACATACTTACCATCGTAAATGATGATTACACCATTTGCAAATTACTCGTTACTACCTATAATCTTGTCCGATTACAGTTTATAAACAATCATGATTTGGAAAAACTGACAACTTCAATCATTTCTTGTTTCATTTGCGAACAATTATATCACAAGATCGTGATTATAACAACAATGCATAAGTATAAGTACACAAATCGGTGCAGCTGTTAGGTTGACCAAATAAATATGATTGGACAAATTAAATAGGTTGTTAATACAAGTAGGGTAAGGTTTTCCCTAAATGTGTTGAACAAAACATGATGAAGGAGGGCCGAGAAGGAAGAAATGTATGGTTTAAGTAAGCAATATTGCGCTGTACAAACATTATTAGAAGTTGGTTGGGAGTCTAGGGTCCTTGCATTGCCCTAATTATTCTTCATTGCCTTAATTGTGACCCGTATCTTGGTCAATCATGCTTTATATACCTATTTCAGACGTAAAACTATAGTAATGTTGCTTATTGCTATGGCCTATGATCATGAGAGCCTTTGTTTATGTATTCTTTAATCCTAGTTACATTTTGGAATGTTTGTTTTTACAATCAATTGATGACATTTCATGAGTATCAGACTTTTTTTTATTAATTTTATTATGAAGTAGAAGTAAATCATAAGTTCTCATTTCTGACGGACATTTCATTGTAAGCTTGCGACGGGTCAAATATTACCTATATGGAGTGGATAAGACAAAAGCAAAGTACATAGGGAGTAGTAATCAGTTTTGTCTTATCTATCCACATGAGTACGTAGTACTTGACACGTCGCAAACTTGTGACGGATATGTCTGTCACAAGGGAGACTTATTGAAAGTACATTGATACAATTATAAAAGAATTACTCCTCTTTCCCCTTGAACAGAAAAAAAATACTCCTTTCAGTCCACTTTTATCATCCATTTTTTCTTCAAATTTCATTTCAAATTAATTGTCCTATTTTTAAATTTAGTCTGGCAAAATAAATGAACTACCAATCAATATTGTTTCAAATATTTTTAGTTACCACTCCTCTTGTGACATTGTCTCCCATTCTTCGTGATTAAACGAATAAAGTTATAAATTTATTCATATTCCTTAAATCCTCCCAAAATGGAGAACAAAACAATAAAAATGAATCGGAATGGAGAGAGTACGTATTTATTATGTATCATTAGAAAATAACAAAATAATAATCTAACTCACTCTAGAGAGAGAGAGAGGGAGATTAACAATTCTTCTAATCGGAGGAGGAAGTAGGTTATTTACCCAAATAAATTACCTTAAAACAAAATGTTGCCTAGCTAGAGTAGAATTTGAGAAAAATAGGGTAAGTAGTGTTATTTTATCTTCCTAAATTACTCATCCAATTTATAAATTTATTGAGAGACTATTTTACGATTTTAAGAAAAAGTGGTACTAAACCTAATAAAATAGGTACAAATGATGATTAAAGATAAAATGTGTACATTTATTATGTAAATAGGTGCGAAATTACTATGTCACGATCAATAACAAAAAGGGTCACAAAATACAATTAAAAGGATGCGGAAGACTGGCCTCTCAATAAGTTATTGAAAGACCGTCTCTCCCAAATTTTAGTGATTAAATAATTATTGTATCATTTTACGTCACTAAACCAAAATCGGCTACCTTCTTAGAGTGTTTATCAAACATTCTTTATATATATAATTAGTTACCTATGAGCACTTAGATCAACTGGCAAGGGGTTGTTCTGGCTTAACCAGAGGTCTCGTGCTCGAGCCCTAGGAACGCAACAGTGTTGAAAATCATGAGGGAGAGCTTTACCGCCCTAGTGATCCTACCCGGCTAGAATCCGGATTAAACCGGATAGTTTACACCAAAAAAAATATATATAATCAGTTACCAAACTCAGTCTTCTATAATAGGCATCATATTTGTTTTACAACTCGGAAATTTATTTTGTCCTTATTTAGTACTCTTCACACACCTATGTTCACCCCATTTCAATAAAATATTTCTCACATATGAAACAGGTGAACACTTATATGGGGAGGGAATAGTAAACGATAGGTTAAGCGTTTTTCAGCACTTTTAAAGAGTTTTAGCTCATTTAACTCAATATTTTACAAAATTTGTTGGTTACCTTATCGATCATATTTAAATAATGGATTCAAAAATTTGAAAATTGACCAATTCATCCTTTTGAAATTAAAAATGACAGCGGATTCAAAACTTAGAAAATTGACCAATTCATCCTTTTGAAAATAATAAATAATTGTACGTTATACTATACTCCGTATTTCATTAATATCCATATATATTTGTCATTTAACAAGACACGTAACAATCTATCAATCAAAACTACAGACTACCAAGCACCTGCACCTTAAATAAATTCCGTTAAGTTGAATTATGTTTGTCAAACTTGTTAGTAAAATTATTCACTGGCAATTTATTCATTTATGACTTGTACTCTTGTAGTGTATATTTTCATTGCGTGTGGAAGATTGATAATAAATTTTCAGGTAACCACACTCCGATTAGACAATGGATTTGAAACGGACAAGTTACAACTCATGTTAGTCATTTTAACAAATTTTTGATTGTTCCGATCATTTATTTACATTTATTATTTTTTTGTGGGAGATCTAAAAGTGAATTTATAATTAAGAGTAAATAAAAGATGGAGACTGAGGGAGTGGAGATAACGAATAGAGCTGCAAATTTACACCTAACAATATATTGTACTCCGTATATCTGATAAAATATCTGAATAAACACACAGAAACAATACAACATAAAACCTTGTTTACTTTATCCTGCACAAAATCACAACTCAACAATCTCTAATTAACAGGAACTGGAGAAAACACCTCTTGTGATTTCTCTTTCGCAGCGGTACTTGTCGAGTTTTTACAGTGAGCAATGGCAGCTTGAATTGCAGCCTGCAATTCTTCCATGGTACTTTCACTTACAGGTGAAGGCACACCAACGTTCGTAGCCAAAATACGACCGCTATTCGTAGGCGAAGTTCTCATGGAAGCTGGAGCTGAATACTCTGCTCTCAAACTCCTTAATTCTCTTGGATTAATCTTCGGGTTTAAATTACCCGAAAACGAGTACGATTCATTACTGGATGTTCTTCCTCCTTTGGGGGATGACGATGGTTTCACCATTTTTAAGTATCTTTTCAGAAAATTTGTTACATCAAATTTGACCTTCTTTTTCTCTGTTTTTTCTTTCGGGTCGGACCCTTTGATCCATTTAGAGAACCCGGATAGGGAAAATGATTTGGGCTTGTTATTGTGGGGGAGATTATTATTAGTTCGGTGTGTTGGGTATTGAGGGAGGCTGTGAAATGTGGGTTTGGGTTCGGGTTTTGGTTCAGGTTCGGGTCTGGTGAAGCCGTCATGAGAAGTAGTGGAGGACCGAGGGGAGGCGGTATGGAGGTGGGATAGGAAGTGGAGTGGGAGTAAATGTCCATGGAAAAATATGTCATCGGCCGGGGATAAGTCAATTGGGGGAGGATGATGGTTGTGGTGGTGGTAGTGGTGAGACGGTTTTGTCGCGGCTGAAGGCGATGAAGGGGTGGTGGTTGCGGCCGAGGAATGGAGCGAAATTGTAAAGGAGAATTCGTGAGAAGGCGATGATGATGAAGAAGTTATTTCGAATGACGACGATGATTCTTTTTTATTATTATTATTATTATTATTATTATTATTATTATTATTATTATTATTATTATCTTTGTTTGAGGTGTAATCTTGAGATTGAGATTCCATGGAATTTAATTTAAGGTTTTGAGGAGAAGAAGTTGAGTAAGAAAGAAGGGAGTTTTTGAGGATGGTGTGTGTGTGTGTGTGTTTGGGAGATGAGAGGATGTGTTTTATGTAAGGAGGATAGAGTAAGAAAAACAAAGAGGACCAGCTCACTGAATAGTGTTATTCTGTTATATTCGATCAGCTATTGAAAGCTGGTAATGTAATGTGTGGGGTTTAACTTGTGAATGATAAGATGTGTAAAAATTTACATGTCATTTCATTACACCTAATCATTAGGAGGATGCCAATTAAGTAATTATTCCTTAATACGGAGTAATAAACAAGATACTATTTCAATAATAATTTACATGTCATTTCATGACCCCTCATGATTAGGAGGCCAATTAAGTAATTATCCATGAAAAATTAATATGTCTTCTATTGGTTGATTGAAAAAACAACTTTTTTTTCCCATGTTTTGACCCCATCACCTCACTACCATTTCACCAAATTAATTAGTCTCTCTCTTTCTTATTTTAATTCTACTATTCTATATTATATTCTATATTCTATTATTTCATTATATAA
>VHZZ01005616.1:5775-22130 GCA_009801015.1 Silene noctiflora
TCCTCCTCCTCCTCCTCGTCATCCTGAACTGATGCATTAAAATGATCCTCCTCCTCCTCAGAACGGGCACCGGCTACTGGTTCCCTAAAAAACTCACTCGGGAATCCAACCTCGCTCATAGCGGGGTCGGGGGCAGCGTCGGGGGTAGGGCTAATATGGACGCCCTTTGCGCCATTTAGATGACGTCACTCTTCGGTTTCTCGTACGGTCCAGTAAAGTCAAAATGTCATCTCCGCTAGCTGCCATCTACAATAACGATATTAAAGTGTTAGATAAATACAACTAAACAATTTTTAATACAAAACAAATACAAATAAACAATTTTTTATACAAAATAACACTTTGCAGTTTCTATATAAATGTTGAAACCGAGTTCAAATAATGCAAAGAAACAAACTTTAATACAAAACAAATATAAATTAACAAATTTTAATACAAAATTAAACAATTTGCAATTCTTTCTACTTAATTGTAGAAACCGAGTTTAAATAATGCAAATAATTTTTTTTATCACAAAACAAATATAAATTAACAAATTTTAATACAAAATTAAACAATTTGCAATTTGTGTCTAATACTTGTAACCGAATTTAAATAATACAAAAAAAATATATATAAATTACTCATATAACTACAAAATTAATGGCGAAAACGAAATTAAAATGTCCGAACCATGAACAGATGTTGAATTTCAAAGTCCGACAATGGCCGAGACATTGATTTTCAACGTCTCAGTCCATGTGAGACGTTGAAATCCAACGTCTGAGWCAGCTAATGACGACACAACAGCAGGTCTATTTCACCATCGACACCAACATTCATCGTCCCAACCACGACCATACCCCAACATTCATCATCCTAGCCAAGATCAAACGTTGAATCTCACCGTCTGTCCCCATCCCAGACGATGAGTTTTATCGTCTGCCTCCATTACCGACGAGAAAACGCTTCGTCTGTGCCCATCCTCATTTCGACACAAGCAACAATAACTACAATTTCGACACAATAAAAACAACAATGACTTCATACAAATTGTTTGTACACGAATTAACAACAACAATGAACTAAACGAATTAATGAAAACAACAACAACAACAACAACAACAACAACAACAACAAATTCAAGTTTAATTAAAACAAACAACAATGAAGTACACGAATTGAGAATGAAGATAATTATAAACCGAATTGCGAAAATAAACATGAAATCATACAAACAATCGATAATGAAGAAAACAAATCATACAAATCAAGATAAACAAACATTAACTTAATTAAAACAAACTAAAATCATAAACTAATTCAAAAAAATAAAGAATCGAGTTACTTACTTGAACAAGAAGCAAATTGATAAAGAGAACGGAGAAACGGTGGAACTGAGGTGGTCGGTGGTGGGCCTGCGGTGGTCGTGAAGTTGTTGCGGTGGCAGTGAAGTTGTTGCGGTGGTGGTGCGTCGGGGTGGGTGAAGGAGGGAAACTATGAAAGAGAGAATAGAGTTAGAGAGTTTAAGGGTAGGTTGGAATTTTTTTTAAAAAACATCGACGACTTGTTATAAAATGTCAACGACGTTTTGCAACCCGGTTTTATTCATTTGTGACGTATACATGTTTGTTTAGGTATTTTTTTCGCTAAATCTTGTAATGGCCTTATTTAATTTGTATAATACATGTTAAATGAATTAGACATTCATATAGGTCATACACAACTTTCACATAAGAGTTTAAATGAATTTCCTTAAAGAATTTAATGAATTCATCTCTTCTTATGACTATTTCTCGCTAGTTAAAACGTGCATGCTTAACATCCGTTTTATGACACTCGATGACTAGAATAGTCAAATTTTGACCCCACTTAGGCCGTGCGTGTTACCACGTGTGCCTCGGCCTTCGTGCCATTTTTTCTCGTTTTATTGCTTATTGTTTAATTATTACGGTTTTATTTCAATTGTTATTGTTATTTAATAGTTCTATTTAATCATTGTTGTAATTCATTATTCAATTCATGTAATTTGTACTTCCAATAAGGGTTTAGTGTCCTTTATTTAATTTGAGTCAAATAATTTTCAAAACCTTTGCTTTAGTTAGTTAAATTGAGGTATTTAGTTAATTAAATCGAAGTGAGTGTGCAAAACGATGATGAGGCCAAAGACGAAGTCCATGTGAGCCGTGGCCTCACCATATGGCACTAAATTCTAGGTCTTTTAGTCGTGTGTCATGTCTTGTTTAGCAATTGTAATTAGATCGAGTTGTATTTTAATTCAATTGTTTGCAAATCGAGTCGACGAGAATCGTCTGGGTTGTAATAGGTAGTGTGCCAATTGTTTCCCTTCTCCTCTAAGCCATGTTTTGAATGCTTGTTTAGTATAGTTCAAATAAATCTCGCATGCTAAAACAACTTGGACAAAGTAGTTTAAAATGCATTAAACGATTAAAAACCAAGCTCACATGTTAGGGTTAAAATGGTGTTTGCATTTTCATACAACGATCATAGTCATTTCCAAGTAGCCACCATAGTCCTTATTAGAGTTCATAAAAATTAAGATTTAAAACTAATTTCGACAAACAGCTCAGATCTGATGTGGAGAGGAAACGAATTAACCAATGCGCCTCCCAGAAAGAACGCAGCTCCTGTTGCACCTCTTCTGGAGGTTGTCCTCAGCTGTTGTTTTATCCTTCTTCCTCGGTTTTGTGTTCTTCGTTCTCCTTTTCTTTTCTTTCATCAATTTTTGACTTTTATTAATTTAATCCTTTCAAATTTATTACTTTCAAATTATTTTCTTAATCTTTCATTCGACTTAAACGCTAGTAATGAATATTAGTTGCTTTATGTCATCTTTCAAATTAGAGTTTTGTGAGCTTCGAAGATCGATATCAAATCTCCTAAATTCGACTTTGAACATATTTAGTTCGTCTTTGTGTCTAAATAATACGATTTTGTATAATAATTTAAGTCTAAGATTTATTAATCCACTTTTCGTTCTAAACTCGCGTCATGATTGTTAATAATCAATGTTAATAAGTTTTGAGACGGTTTTTGTATAACAAATTTGCCAAATATTTATTTCATTAAGTTTTCGTCATAAATATATAAAATAAAATCAATTTTCTAATTAGTCAACTCTAAATACCAAAGGCAGTCAGAACCCGCATAAGAGCAGGCATGAAGTGATGCGCCTCTTCCAGATGACGCACCTTCTGTTGCGCCCACTCCTAGTCGGTTTCTGCTCCTTATCTCTTTCCTGTTTCGACGTAGCCTTAATTAGGATATATTAATCGACTATTAATTTTTATTATCACCTATTTGGCCATATTTCGAGTCTTCTAATTTATTTTTGTCAGATTTAAATTCATTTTCTTTATTTTCTTTTATTTACTAATTTCCTCTTTTCAATTAATTTCCTTTTCTTTAAATTTTCTTTTCTTTTAATTTCCTAATTTCAATTAATTTCCTTTTCTTTTAAATTTCCTCTTTCTTATTTCCTGTTCTTTAAATTTTCCTTATCTCTTTTATTTCTTTCCTAATCCCGTCTTTGACATTTATATGATGTACATTTGTCTTGTATTTCATAATTTATATTAATATTGTATGGAATTCACATCTAAAGAATGTAAACTCCTGATTTGACTTCTAATCTATTTGCTAATTCCACTGATATAGTCTAATTCACATGTTAGGTTTAAAATAATGTTTGTTGCATTGCATGCATATAATCAACAATATATCAAGTATAAACGATTTTCCCAATCATTAGTAGAGTCCACTATCAAGACGGGAGGAATTGGGTGTTTGATTAAAAAACTTCATAATACGTACCCTCATCCCATACTCAGATACCTGTGAGCACCCGTGTTCATTGGCATCACGAGAGTCATTCTAGACATAGAATGCTAAGGGTAACAATTTTTAGTGTTAATGTGAATACTTTATTATCTCTTGACATGGCATGAAGTATTGGAATGGTTTCCAATTTTCCACAAAAAATGGTGGCAGCTCCTCAAATGCAGCCTTGTTCAACCTTTCATCGGTTTCTAAGCCTTTTAAATCGGAAGTCCCATAACGTGCTTTGTTTACAAAGTTCCGTGGGAGAAGTGT
The DNA here is from genome assembly GCA_009801015.1 of Silene noctiflora. NCBI lineage: Eukaryota > Viridiplantae > Streptophyta > Magnoliopsida > Caryophyllales > Caryophyllaceae > Silene > Silene noctiflora. The sequence continues at coordinate 9,868 of VHZZ01005616.1, forward strand.
CGCTGCCTTAACATTTTAACAACGCGTGGCGCGGGTGACGTTGGTCCTTACTTAGCTTGTTTCAGCTCTATTCATCGATGACTTGTTGGGAACCTAAAATTGGAATTGAATTCCGTAATTCAAACATTTCAAGCGTTTGGAAGTCCCGAGAATTTGGAATTATAATTAGACATAATTCTTTATTAATTCCAACCTAGTTAAAATTTGAGCCTCTCAAATTCCTACTGTATAATAGTCATTTCAACTTCATCACTATTTACGTTTCTTTTGTTATACATATTTCATTGCAATATTTTTATTTATGTATTTTTTTTATCGCAAATACTTTCCATGACAATTCCCTATCTACTAAAAGAATAGGTAAACTCGCTAATTTTCCCTCTAAAAAGCATCTTTTTAAATAACGAAGCTATTGATAATTTAATTATATTCACTAAATAAGGAAATTAATAATTATAATGTATTTCATTGTATAATTATTTTCATTAAAATTAATTTTTTCATCAAAATATATAATTTTTACTAAACACTAAATTATAATATTTTAATTAAAATATAAATTATATAAGACTATAAACTATTAAATCTTTTATTAATATTATTATTTAAGAATGACTTGACTCATACTATCCATATTATGCATAAACAAAGCTATAAATGGTTTTGATTACTTTCATTACAAAAAAAAATTGAGAGAATTTATGAATTCGAATCATTAGATTTGTGGTATAAAAAATACTTTTTTAAAAACAAAATACATTTCATCACATTACTCAATTCTCTTGGATTAATTTTCAGTTTTAATTTTTTTTTTGCTCGAAATAAAATACAATAACGAGAAAATGAACAATTAATGAGATATCACTATTATTTACAGTTCAATTTTACTCATAATTTTACAGTTCGATTTTTTTTGTCCTCACATCAAAATATAATGACGTGAAATATGAAAAATTAATGAAGTGTTAATTTAGCATGATTAACTAATATAAAAATAAAAATTTTATAAATACCGCACATTTATTGCGCGGGAGCTAAACTAATATTTATTTATCAAAAAAAAATCGATGACCTCAACCCATATTTGTTCCTCCAAACTCCAATTCCAATTCCAATTCCATGGGTTTCTCAAATGAATTTTTGGAATTGGATTTGGAATTAAATTCAAACATTTTGATTTCTACAATTGAAATCATGAAATTAAATTAGTTTCGCGTTTCCAAACACTAGCTCAGGAAATTTCAATTCAATTCAGGTAGTGTATGAAAATATATGCTAAATAAAAAATATAGCAATAATTTGCATACAAAAAGAAAAGGTAAATAGTGATATTTGAAATGACTACGATATGGTAGGAATTTGAGACTGTTATATGGTAGGAATTAATACTCTCAAATTTTAACTAGGTCGAAATTGATAAGTAATTAAGTTCAATTCTAATTCCAAATTTTAAGGATTCTTAGTTCTTACACACATAAAATGTCTGAATCCCAAAGTTCAATCTTATTCAATTCAGCTCTATTCTGCCAAAAAAAACGGGACTAGTGTTGACTCGTACTCGGAGCCTCCAAGGTTGTGTAGTATGAACTATTGACCGACTCACCACCAGGAACCACAAGTCTTAAAAAACGATCATCAGAAATCCAACACCTCAATCAAATCCTTCAAATGGAGTCTCTATTCGCCACCTACGCTTCTTCCTCCGACGACGAACACGACGACCACCCACCACCCCAACAACCACCACTCAAATCACCGCCTTCCAAACCCAGTTCATCCCTCTTCTCCTCTCTCCCCAATCCCCTTTCTTCCTCTTCATCTTCTTCTTCCAAACCCTCTTCCTTATTCTCCATCCTCCCTCCCCCTTCTTCCCAAATTACCCCTATTTCACTCCCAAACCCTAACCCTAACCCTAAAAAGGTTGTTCAATTCCACCCTCCCCAATTCAATCCCCGTTCCAACCACCCCGACGACGACGATGACGATGACGATGAAGAAAGCAAAGAAGAAAAAGAGAGAAAGAAACGAAGACAATTAAGTCATGACACTTCCGTCAAATCCTTCCTTTCTTCAATCCCCGCCCCCAAAAACTCCGGTATTTCCTCTTTAGGGGCTGCCCCCGGTGCCCGTCGCTCTATTATCGACACCGCTCCGACCCCAACTCCAACCCCAGCCCCAGCCCCGATGCCAACTTTGGAATCGGTGCCGGAGGTGGGAATTGAGCAAAATGTGGATGATGGGTCTCATTTGTATACTTATGATCCGACTAATGGATATGGGAATTACGAGGGTTATGGTGGGCATGAGTCTTATGGGCAGCAGCAAACGCAATATTACGATGGCGGAAATAGTGCCTGGAGTGATAATAGTGGTGGTGGTAGTGTTGTGTCAAGTGGGGTTGATAGTTTTGTTGGTATGGGCGGTGGGAGGAGAAGGAAGGATCAATTGCCTCCTAAGATTGTGGAGGTTAAGCAGGATGAATTGATGAAGAATCGGCCGACCGAGGATAAGTCTAAGCTTACTGGCATGACCTATGGACCTTCTTATCAGGTACTACTACTGCTGCTGCTTTGATATTGTTCCTAGTGTAGAATTTGCTGAATGCTTGTGTCATCATTTTATGAGATTTGGTTTTAGGGATTTTGGTGATTCAATATTGTTGTATTTGTAGCATTGATTCGATTTGATGTAATGTTGTTTGTGTTGCATTTGTAGCTGCTCAGTTTGTTGTGAATAGTTGAATCTAAGGTAACGGTTATCATCTTTTGGGACATCTGTTTGTTCTGTCATAATGTTGACCCGACTCACTGATAGACAACTGTAGCTTGGCCAATGAATTGTGTGTAGAGCCTGTTGTGTAACTGATGTCGCTTTGTTTATTAGCTCGTCTGTGTTGCTTCCCCTTTCGTCTAGATGTCCTTATTTTAGGGAAATTCTGGAATCTTAATGAACACTTGGGAATTCATCGAGGATTCATAGGTTATATAAACTCCATTTTTAATTAAAACTCTTAACTTCCAAAATACTTTTGGTTCAAAATTTATGTGAACTTGTAAGACATACTTTTGGCTAACAATAGTCTATTTCCCTAAAAGCATGCTGAGTTGTACTACTAACCCAGTCTTCGTCTATGTTTTAAAAAGTGGGCTTCAGGCACGTGTGGGCGAAAGACACGGTGAGGCGCTCCCTCTGTCTAAATACGACACAACAAAAAAGTCTCACTACTATGCATATTTCATATTTGTTCTGGTTCTTTATTATGTCCTTCCTTTTTCCCATTATCCCTATTTATCATTCTTTACATTGTATCCCTATTTATAATTCAATAAGGGAAATTGCTGCATGAAATTTTATCATGGAAATACATGTTTGTTTTTAGAAACAGCACGCCTTTGCCTCGTCACCATGGTGCGTCTCGCCATTCAAAACTAAGGTCTCAGTCAATAAATTATGTTTTTTGTTATTAGGCTGTCCGGCTCAATAGTTTGTGTATCCCACTCTCTTTTCTTTCCCCAAGTTCCCACCTCATTACATCCATCCAGACTTTAGAGCACCACCAGCCAGCCATTGTCAAGCTCACTACACCACCAACAGTCTCTTGGGCGTTTTCTTCATTACATACTGATAGACACTAGCTCACAATAGACTTGTCGCAACCAACATCATCCTTATATTCATTGCTACATTTATATTCGCACCTTGACTGCCACCATACCTCAGCTCACCACTGGTCATCAATTACCATCCTCGCCAAAACAGCAGCCGCTGTGGACCATATCACTCCACCTTCCTTCACAATGAACTGTCTCCAACCTGACCAACACCAACCAAACTTAGATTTAATATATCCGCCTTCTCCAACTACTAACAAGTAACAACCCTTATTCTGCCACCGCCAACTCCTTTTCCCAATCCTATTCAACCTTCGACGACATTGGGTGTGGGGAGGAGCGAGATAAAGATAATGTGGAAAGATAAAAAAAAAAAAAAAAAAAAAAAAAAAAATAGTAGGAGAGTGCATTGGATAGTCAATCTGGATAGCAAACGGCGAACCAGGAATGGGTGGCAAAGCTGGAAGTAATGTTGTTCATGCCTTGATTTGATTTGATTTTCACAACAAACTTCTTAGCATTGGTAAAAAAAAATAAGACAGTCAAATATGACCATTATGCATTGGTTTTTATTTTGAGGCGATATTGACCATATTTAGCAAGATGAGGCTGCAATAACCTGTGCTTGGCTCGTGGCCGAAACCAAGACTTAATTCTATGCGCTTATGGAATTATATGTTTTCTTTTTTTTATTTTGGCCCATTTATAGCGGCATTTGTTCTTGTGTTCTTATGCTGACTCACGTGTTACCCCAACTCTTCTTATTCTCTCGAATACCCGTGTTTGACCCTCAACACTTGACATGGATATGACACTTGGATATATGCATATTTTTCATAAAATAGCCGAGTCTGGTGCTTAGACATGCACTCGTGTCGGATACCTCTAGACAAGTCTGACTGACATAGTTTACCCAGGACACTAAATCAACTGCTATACCGTAGTGCAACCATTTTGTGAAGGTTTTGAGAATCACGGCTACCATATTTGTGGGATATAGGCCTCATTTAGTGAGATTACTAAAATAGGCCACAAGGACTGATATTGCGATCATAACTGGTATTTGATACTATGAGCTATTCCAACTCATCAGAACTGTATAGGAGCGCGGCCAACTCACTGTATAACAATGGGCAGCATAGCTTATAATGTCAGTAGGAGTTCCCTTGAGGCATTGCCAACCCACCATGCTTATTTTTAGGAGTCAGCCAGTCACGAGTATATTTGCAATGGGTTCCTTCATGGATTTTCCCCAGAATCGTTTTGTTTGTGACTTAGTGTAATATGCTGTGTCATGAATAAAAATAGCTTATTTAGCTTCAGCTAATAGAATTTGGTTTGAGGAGCTGAAGTTGCACGCCAAGTGCCAAACACCCCATTTGTAAGCCATTATCATATTTAATGTAAGCCATAGCAAAAAAAAAAATTACGAGAGTGGGATGGTAACAAAAACTTGTAGCTAGTGTCTTGTTTCCCTGAACCATAATCTACCAAACAACTGGGCTGATTAGTGCAACACCTTTGTGATGTGAATATGTGATACTTGCTTGTCTGTTATGTATTTTGTCATTTTGATTCATTTTTGTATGCTGCATTATCTAACATCATAAACTCCTGTAAATGCTCAGGCCCTGGGAAGAGTGGATTCTCAGTGGGTGTTTCATCCTTTTTTACTGTCCTGAATCCTGATACTCTTTTGTAATTGGACGAAAACTTATACGAGATGTTTTCACATGTGATGCCAATCTGTTGTCCGTAAAATTAAATGAGAAATAGATTAGTATTTGGATTGGTCTCACAATTGAGACGGTCTCATACAAGACATGGGGCTAGGCTGGAAACTTTTAGGAGGGATGGGAGAGAAAGAGGTGGGGAGGGGATCAGGGGAATGAAGTAGGTGAGTTTTCTGTTTAAATATTTCTTATGTTGGATAGGATTCAATTTGCTTAGTGGAGGAAAAATGAATCTCTCCATCTCTCTTACCTTCCATTTTCCTGTTATCCTATTTGTTAAACAAATAAGGGAAATTATCCCTCCCTTTCCCTGGAAATTCCTCCATCCAAACAAAGTAGTTACTACTGTAATTGTGTTATCAAGTAATTTGGCACGCTACGTACCTGTTAACTGCTGTACTTATTTTGCAGCCGGCTTCCAGTAAGGGCAAACCGTCGAAACTCCACAAACGAAAGCATCAAATTGGCTCTTTGTATTTCGATATGAGGCAAAATGAACCGGAGCTTGCAGAACGGCGTGCCAAAGGTTTTCTGACTAAAGCTGAAACACATGCTAAGTATGGTTGGTGATCGTGAATTTATCTTTCAGCATGTAATCATCAGGATCTTTGTCGAGACTGAATTGTTAGCGTCTACCTTGAGAGCTCGGGTAAGGTAATTAAGCTTTTAGACACTAGGGTAATTGTTGCTGTACTGGGAATCATGCATCTTATACGCATTATAGTTCGAAAACAAAGTTTTTGTTGTTGTTTACATTTGTTAAGAGTAGCAGTTTGTAGAGTGCTATTTATTCTATATGTTACTGTATACTAAGACTAATGTGACTGCTCTCCTGCAATTTGTATAATTTAATTGATTAGAACCAATGCTTCAATCATGTTTTTCACTGAACTGTTACATTATTATTCAGCTGAAAATTTTGAAGAACCAACTCACATGGTTTTGCACAACTCCTAAACATTGACATGCTCAACTCCTAAACATTGATGTAACCGCTCCTCAAACTTAACTTCGAGTCTGCCAGTCTACCCAACCTCTTAACATGCACCTTGCATTGCAAAATGCACTTCAACGAACTATTCTTCTGTCTGATAGTTTTTAGTGTGGTAAATGTTGTTCCATTTATTCATTTCATTTCCAAATTTGATAAAATACTCATCACATTATTATTGAACAAACGTGTGAAAATGAAATAGATAGAAGTATGTTGTCAGTCTCTCATAAAAGTTATTGTGCTGGACAAACGGCTCGCCCATTAGCCATTGATGTGGATGCTCTTGTATTGTCTCCAAGGGATCATCCACACTCCACAGTAGTACTACGGAGAATAATTCATCACCGCATCTTCTAGGCATTTTGAAAGCGTCCTCATATCTTAAAGAAATACACATTAAATTTCCCAAGAATTAGCTTGTAAGGCAATAAAACATGAAACACACCAAGAATGTCAAGACATGACCAATCAATGTCAAAAACCCAGCAGGATTAGAAGAACATAGGAAACACAGGAAGTGAAATAACTCCCATATTTTCATACAATTAAGGGCCACAAAACATTTTAGAACCCAATAATAATTATAATTTATATAAAAGCCAAGGATGAGTTGCCTGGCCAGTGCTTAGCTGCTTCAATTCTCAGCTATCACCGGACCACCGGAGAACGATGCTCTGATTCTGGACTATCCATAAACCCGGCCATTCCGTTGCATGGTTCCACCAGATGAAATTCCCAAGAACCTGCCATCTGTCGGCTGGTAAAAATTGTTACTACTAGACATATTTGAGGTCCCGCTTTCAATGCGGTACGGGTTCACGTTGTCATACCCAAATTGGTTAGGGCTAGAGCTTGAGTGGTTGCTGTGAGCTGAGTTTGAGTCCGATTGTTGCATTTTTTTTGTGCTGAGGAATCGGCCACCAGTTCCCCTGACCCGGTTTAGAGCATGACGATGCCTCGACTCGTGAAGATAAGGCTGCACAAACAACAAAGAACTCCATCATATGCCCCTAATAAAAAGTGAGTCTTTGACGACACTATTTTATGTGAGACCATCACAGTATTTCATGTGCGATGATTCAAATCTTTATGTATTTTTCATTTAATTATAGGGTTAATGAGTTGATCTCTTACCTATGACAGTCTCAAATAAGTTACTATGCTCGAGAAAAAGGAGAAAAGGAAACTAGACACGGCTATCATACTTAATATGGGTCGGGACAACACATCACGACTACTTTTAAGATATTCAAAGTTGCCCCAAACGCATTTATAGACCACATTAATGGTGCAATGACCGAGATTAGGCTGCTACAATTCATTCCCAAATTCCGGTATTTGATACTATGATGATGATGATAACAACAATGACATGCATGGAGAATGAGAATTATTAGGGGTGAATGGGAGTCGTGAGATTCAAAGAGCAAGTGAACCAGTCTATGAATGTTACTAGAGAAGCAGAAAAAGAAAAAGAAAAAGAAAAAACCTTCCGAGCTTTGATAAGCTTATTTTGGGCCTCTAGCTTTGCCCGTGACTGTCGCCTTCTAAGGATTCCATGGTATTGCTTAGCATTGACGTAAATGGGTTCATCTTCAGAGATATCGAGTGGTAATGGTACTCTTGCATTGGTTACCCCCATCATCTGACTTTGAAACTGGTGTAATAATAAGAAATTAGTAAAATACTGTAACACAGTTCCAGGGAACTTCCACTTCAGAGGAAGCATCGAAACTGGAGTAAAATACAGCAATATACAAGAAATTATATAAGACAGTTGTATGCATACAGCCTAGCCATTTGATGTAGTACTCTTCATTTAGTAATAATAGATTCCAAGGCCCCAAGGCCTGTGGTATTAAATTGCAGCATCCGTAGACATCGTGATGGCCTGCACAATGACACAGTTTATAGCTGCTTTTTGTGCCAGTCAAATGGTCTAAAAGTAATTGTGTGATATATATCATCATCCAAAGATTATCCCCGTCTTCAAATTTGAGATTCAAGAAACTTGATATAAATAAGTGGTTGCTAAAGCAAGGGCTCATTCTTCGATAATTGTGGTTGGATCTCGGATCCAAGAATGTAACACACAAGACATGGTACTCCCTCCAATCCACACCAAAGCATAAATGATGACCTTGATCTTAAAAATGATCTTTGGAGGGTAATCTCGATTGATGCACCACAAATGTAGCCAATGCCGTTACAAATTACAATAACCTCCAAAGTTTACAAAATAGCATCAATGCGATATTAGTGCCTAGATCTTATATCATGACACTATAGCTAGTGAATTTTAGCCTTGTAAAAGTATAAAACAAACCTTAAATTGAAGCTCATGAAGGAAGAAGGTACTATAATTATATCAAGAGATTATTTATAAGCATAGATGAGACCGATGTCTGACTTATGCAGGATACTTCTAGTAGTGATTTTGCATCTCCTTATAACAAACTAGAACTAAACGCCATAAAGTTGATTGTCAAATTCCAGGAATGTTATTTGCAACGATGCATCATTTGAAGTTTTGCGCAGCAGTTATAGGAGTAGCAAAACATTAACATTCTCAAACCAGGCATCGAAAGTAAAACTAAACATGCAATTCAGGCAGTTTGTGGAGACATACAAGAGGAGTCGATCCAAAAGCAGGCAAATACCCGTTGAAGTAGGGATCGCTGCCATGATGAGGCGTGCATGCCTGCCAAGAACACAGCATCTTGATTAGGATAACAGAATAAGCAACCACATGGACAATAGAAATTCTTGTATGAGACAATCTTGCACTAAAGGAGTGTGAGACCGTCGAGCTATAATAATTATTATATTTTTATAATTCGACTTCTCCGTTACTCAATATGTTAGTATAGGTATGGGCTACATCTCTGAAATAATAGTGTGAGATAAGGTAAGAAAGACAATGCTTACTGTTGTAAGGCCGTAATTAGTATGAGCAGTATTATGGGTTGTGCCAGGATGGCCCATCATGTAAGCTGGTTTCATTCCGCCTAAATTATTCCCACCACTGACTTCCTGTCCTACAAGTGAGACGAAATGGAAATTAGATTGACAGAAAGTAAATGGTAAATATCACATATCGATATTGGCATAATGCTGTTCATTTGGACTGGGAAGCTCAAATCAAATCAGTTCATTTCCATTTCAGGCAATAAGCCGCAAAACATCTCAAAAATTTACTGTCACAAAGCAACGGAAACGAATTCATGTGAATAGAGGTAGTACTGATCAGGGTTACCAGATTCACTCGGATACCCTACGAATCACGAATTGCTAAGAGTGAATTCTATCACGTGACTTACTAAAGATACATAATAACACACGTTCTATAAAAGCGAATCCTGAATCGGTCAAGGCGTTCATAGCGAATCTGGTAATCATGGTAGTACTCCCTCTTTTTTCCATTTAGCGCTACCACTCAATGTTTTTGTGAGGGGAAATTCTAAAAGTGGGGCTGAAAGGAAAACACAGAGGGCGAAATAGATATCACCTACTGGTACTATTGAAAGCACTTATATACTATCATTCAATTGTCATCGCAGTTAAGTGAGAAGAAATGAAATACCAGATTCGGATGACAAGCATAGATCCTGAGAATGGGTCCCTGCTGCAGCAGTCAAATCAGGGTTCGATTGAGTAGATTGACTTGAAGACGAGTCCTGACCATGTAACTGAAAGCCCAAAGGCATCGCATTGAGGTGCAATTGGGGTGGAGAATCCACTTTCAAGCTCAAGCCATTTGACAGAGATTCAGACATGTTCTGGTTGTTTGAATTCCACCATTGGGGATGATTTGAATACAAGTGGGACATTGACCAAAACTGGTTTTAACTTAACAGTAGATAATTCTTAGTAAGCCAAGATTTAGCACAAATCTTTGACTGGTGGATTACACCTTGCCGGGGTAGAATCTGGTTAAGGCCCTACTAAAAGCTCTTTTTCCAGGTCTTGCAGAAGTTTATCTGCACCATATTAAACAAGTAATTTGTAGCATCAGCACATAAACCAGTCATACTTATCTACAGGGATGCAAGCCTGCAATGCTAAAGCACAGATGCACATAAAAATCGTTTCGGAACTTACAAATACATGTGACACAAAAAGTAATATGGATTGAAGAAATATGGCATTAGGCATAAGACAATGAATGGAAAGGATTCATGTGAATTATGGAGTTTGACCCTTTTTTTGTCTAATTTGATGCTTAGCACTTTTCTTATGAAATTCTTTACTATTCTTCATTTTTTCCCTCCTCAGAATTATGGCTGCAATAATCGGCATATTAGTCGACCCAATTATTTATTACCAAGTCTTCTTTGTTGATGTAACTTCTTTGCTCGTTGGAAGAAGCAAATAAACTAACTTTCCAAAAAAGAATATGTGTACAAACAGAACACCACCCACCCACATAAGAAACTACAGAAGGACTCCAAAAGGAAGGAGAGTCAAGTGAATGTCCGGTATTCCTGGTAAGGTCATCAAGACGTGGTAGTGTGGTACTCATGACCTGGGTTCAAAATCCGACAACATCATAATGGCCCTTGTAAAAAAAAATAGCAAGAAGGTTGACATTTGACAAATACCTCTTTAACACCAACCAACCCAACCCCAAGACTTTGGATGAAATATTGATCAACCCCAAAAAACACAAAAAAAAAAAAAAATACATCAGCCAACCAAAATAATAGAACAACACTAGTACAGAATTTAGCAGGAAAAGAAACAAGATTCAATACCTAATTTGGGAATTTCTTGAAAACAAAAGTAACCTATTAATAGTATAATACCACAAAGAGCAACAAAAACAACTAAACATAACATTCCTATGCTTCTTATCATACCCAAAGAGAGTAACCAACAAAAAACATTCACCAATAAAAATCATTTCATTTCACCAAAATGAAAAAATTTCGATTTTATTTTCTAGTATATACCTTAATTCATTAGTAGTTCGCCACCTAACGAAAAATCTTGACTCCGCCCACATGCATACACAAACCAACTTAACATATGTTGATCCAATCAACACATACTAAAATATTCTCATAAATATAAACAGAGAGGTGGTACAAAACTTGAAATACCCATAATTATTTTTTAAAAATAATGGCAGTCACAAATAGTAAAAGAATAAAAAGTAAAAGATGCCCTAAATGGAAAAGATAAATAAAAGAAGATAAGCATGAATATATTTGAATAAATAAGTTTAGTTTTAGAGAGATAAAGTATTCACCTTTGGGATTTGAAGAAGGAAAGAATACACAACTCACAACTGTTGTGTTGAAATTGAGCATGTCCCCTCTTCCTTAACACCTTACCCTCCAATCCCCTTCTCTCTCTAGTACTTCGTACTCCGTATTATTTTATTATTATGTTATTATATTTTATTATTTTATTATTCAAGAACTCTAGCTTCAGACGCGGCCCTTCCGTAAAAAATCATTTATTTATTGCTACTAATAAAAGAGAGTTCTAAGCTCAAACAAAAAAAAAATCAATAAAAATTGATTTTTATATACAAATAGATCAACCGTTTCACACAATAATTACAATATTATTTTACTATATATTTGAATGATTAATTGAAGCCAAGTTGTGAGTTGTGAAATGTGATGATTATTTGTTGTCAACTATTGGGAATTGAGGATTTGTTTGGGGAAAGAGTAAAAGAAGAAGCATTAATTAATTTGCATTGTGTATTAATTATAGACTGCTCCAGTTACCAACTACATATATACAGTAATACAGTAGAGGAAGAGTGGTACCCTTCAATCTGGAAACCAACAAACATTATTTAATTTTACAGTAAGTCTTGCTTATAACCGTTATAAGTTATAACGAAGGGATGAAAAACACCATCACCCTCAGAAAAAGTGTTGGTTTAGATGGATTTATACCTCCGTTGTA
>VHZZ01005623.1:58608-69568 GCA_009801015.1 Silene noctiflora
TAAAGAATAGAGAATATATTCTTACAATGCTTAAATCGGATAATATGGGCACAACAAGAACAGCTTTCTTGTTGTTCTTGAGCTTATAAACAATGGCATGATGCTCCAAGACCCAAATCTTCAAAGTAGAAGATCTCCTTAGATTGCAGCCAAGAACTTGTACCAAATAATATGGGTAATATTAACTAGATATCATTCATATTACTCTTGAATATTATTATTACTATCTCTTAGTAATTACTAGTAAAATTAGATTTAAAATACTAACTATTAGTATTTATTTTCAAATATTTTAGAGAGAGATTTTTGTGAGAATTTTTGTGATTTTGCCACACAAAACACACCAAAAAAATGAGCAAAAGATACGTCCAATTTGATAGGGAGGATTTTAGGGGGAGTGTGTTCTCTTTTAGTGCACCCAATATAATTGTGCATAGAATAGACAAATTGCTATGAGAAGAACAAAAAGAAACATGGGAAATACAAAGGGAACAAGACATGACAAAATCTAATTATGATGTCTAATGTTCCACTTATGTGATGTTTTACATGGTTCCCATAACCGCTTATGGGTCCAATTTTGATTTTTATATTTGTCGTACAAATACGTGTAATTTTCCACTTAAACATCGTTTATGTTTAAATGTTTCCCAATTAATTTCGTGTAACAACACTCCATAAATATACATGTACATCTACACATATATTTTGCATACCAATACTAATCACATTAGTCAATTAGTACAATTTTAATAATTAACTGTTTAATTATTAATTCTCGTCTTAATTAATTTGTTATTCAATTATCGCATAATTAAATAATAACTTTCTCGACTAAAATACATAACTCGAAATCTCTCTAAATAAATTAATCGAATAACTTTTAGTCAATTTATCAAGGGACTAATTAACCGTATGATATACATACAAATTAGTTTTTATATTGGGGCTCGTTCCTATAGGTGTGACCGAAAGGGATTAGCTGAACACCGCCGTCATACGACAGTAACGTCAAACTCTAGGCTGCCAACCGTTACTGATAAACGTTGATCACTTGACTAATTATTGCCAATGAATATCCCGAGTATATTCCTTAAATGAGATTTAATATTTACACGCACTATTGTGGAGGACATCTACTCCAACATCTTCTAGGCGTGTTTCAGGTATGATTTCTTCTTGTGGCTGGCGAGCTTCCTCACGTAGTCTATTGGACATTAAACGACCCTCCCCGGAAGTCGACAGACTCTAAAATGTTCCCGATGACAGGTTCTTGGTTCAGTCCCCTTAAACCGCATCGCGTCGCCATAATCTTTAGGTTGTAATCTTCGATTGACCTGAGGGCTATACTTTGACTTTCGCCTTGTTCAAGCCTTAGTCGACGTCATAGTAGGGGGCTCTGTAGATACCTTGTTTCTGCACCCTTCGCCAAACACCCAGTGATGATTGGACTGCATGTTCAATATACGAAGTGATATTATGACATTTCATTAATTCTTCGACAAATGATTGCCTAAATGGTCGTGTAAACCCATTTGTCGTCATCTACTTGCCGATACGGTCGTCTTGACAATAATTAGAGTGCATTAAGAGCCCGAAGTCAAAACCATCTATGAAACCTGAGACTGTAAATCCCGAGTCAAAAGAAATATGCTTGCCAAAGGTATGGACGTCATAATATGTCGAGATTATGTCTCACATTTAGTCTTATTTCACTTCCTTAGGCTAAACTTATGTTTACATTACAAAATGTGCATTTTATTTTAGCTTCATACGACAACCCGACCTTTAGGCTAATTTTATGAGGTGATAACGTCTTTTTTGGTTTATTGTTATTTCACATAAAATTCTAGATCTTTCTCTTAGCTTTCCAACGCCACCGAAATCATCTAAATCCGAGTCTTGTAGAGAAAGTTATGCCTAAAATACGACAGGTTGTCAATGTGCTTTCTTGCAGCGTAGGAAACCGCCCTAGAGAGGACGCAGCAGCTGTTGCGCCTCTTCCCCAGGGTGTTTCTCAGCGCCAATAATCAAAGTCGGCTTATTTGTTTCCTAATTTCGCCGTGACTCCTCTAGATCTTTTTCCTAAACCCTACTTCTCGCTTAGTATAAATGGAGGTCTCCGCCTCACATATTCTTCACGCGAGTGTCCGCCCCTTCTCTTCTCTCTTTGCATTCTAAGACCGCGTGCTTTTGCTACAACGCCTATGTGCTTGAGCGTTCTCGGCCACGTGAGCCTATATCATTATAGGTACCAATCACGTTTTGCATAGACCTACCAATTTGACCACTACACTCAATCAACCTAATTAATCATCTTGTTTTCCAAAATCCTGTTTCAAAGGGCATCTTCGTTACATCGTCGAATTAAGTTATTTTTCGCTTCGTAAACAAGTAAGTCTGAGGGTGTAAATCCCACTTTGTATTTTATTTAAAGTATTTATTTATTTAATCTTATGTAAGAGTATACGCCATAAATATGTCTTTAAAACCGTATGTTTTCAAACACTTTTGATGAATCAGCGGAGAAATACCGTCGAGAAGAATCGCATCAGCAGATGCGCCTTCTGGAACAGACGCAGCGACTGTTGCGCCTCTTCCAGAGGCACCTAGTCGGTTGCTGCTCTTCTTCTTCTTCTTCTTCCTCGAGTACCAATTGATTCGTCTTTTCTATTTTCTTTTCTGTTTTCATATTATTTTACTTTTACTTTCGACTTAAATCCCTTATAATCCAATATTTACGGAATTTTGTCATCTTTTCAAACCCGGATCTTTGATGGTTCGATTTTTCCATATCAAACTATTTAAAATTCGACTTTGATTCATGTTTTCTACTTTATGACGATCTTTACTTATGTATGTAATCTGTATAAATCACTTCAATCTCGAGTCTAGTATCAATAATACACTTAAATCAACCAACGAACATTAACAAAACGCGAGTCTGACTTTCACAGTCATAATGCAAGTCGAGAACAGTGGCACAAAGTGATGTGTCTCTTCTAGACGGCGCAACACGTGTTGCGCCTGTTTTGGGCTGGCAGCCTCTGAACTCATCTCGTTTTGACATAGCTATTCTAATTAATTTATAATTAACTATTATTCACATTATCGCCTTCAGTCTTTCATTTCCCTTTTTGACGTATTTATGGCATAGATTTATCTTTCATTCTTTATAATGTAATCTATTTTCTTTATTCGTTTGATTTCTTCTCACAAGTAATGAATGTAAAATATCCAGTTTGACCTAATTTCTTGCTAACTTTATGTGTTAACTGACCTAGTTTAACTCACATGTTAGAACTAATCAATTACGTGTTGCATTGCATACATATAACTAGACCTGTGGAAACTCGACCCGACCTGGAAACCCGACCCGCCCGACCCGTTTTTTAGGGTTACAAACCCGATTTTTTCAACTCGAAATGACCCGTTATTTTAGGGTCGAGACCCGACCCGTTGGGTCAAAGATAAATTAAGAATTTTATTAAAATATTAATATTTATATATTATATTGGAAAAAAATAGTTAAAAAATTGTTTTTTTATTATTAAAAATTACAAACACAACTCAAAAGTCAATTTTATATAACTTTTATAATACTTCATAATAAAATAATTATTAAAAAACTTTAATTTAGTAATTATGTCAATATAGTTAATGTAAACGTTGAATATGATTAAAATATTAATTTTAAATATGTCTTACATTTTTAAAAATTGTTTTTTTAATAAAAAAAAATAGATTAAAAAAGACGTTAGAAATTATTTCTTGACCCGTATTCTGACCCTAACCCGGCCCGTGACCCGTATGACCCGACCCGTATTTGACCCGACTCGTATAACCCGACCCGTATAACCCGACCCGCCCGACTCGTTTGACAGGTCTACATATAACTAATAACATATCAAATATAAATGACACTCCTTGATCATTAGTAGAGGCAGTTATCGAGGCGGGCTGGATTAGGTGTTCAAATAAGACCTTCCTAATATGTACCCTCACCTCTTACTTAGATATTTGTGAATACTAGTGTTCATTGGCATCGCGAGAGTCATTCTAGACAAGGAATGCTAATGGTGACGAATTTCTTAGTGTTTATGTCACTACTTTATGTCTTGACATGACACGAGGTATTCGAACGGATCCAATTATCCAAAAAAATTTGTGGCGACTCCACAAATGCAGGCTTGTTCAACCCATTTACCGGTTTCATACCTTTCAAATCGGTAACGGTCCATGACGTGCTTTGTCAACACAAAAATCCGTGGGAGAACTACCGCCACCTCAAACATACCAACACGCGGGTGCGCGCGGCGCAAGTGGCTCATGTTCACACATGCGGCCCAATCATCATCGGGTGTTTGGAGAAGGGTGTAGAAACGAGGTATCTACAACTATGATTCTCCAGCATTCGTAATCTTTGCCTTTAATGTAATGCCTCATCTTATTTTTCCATAGACAATAATCCACACTATTAAAGATGGGATATTTAGTATCCTTGGAATCCATGATAAGCAAATAAAACGAATTAAAAAGATTAATAAAACTTAAAAATAAAACAGGTACTAGAGTATTTGATCTACTATTAACATGTTAGGCTATCAAGAGCGCGAGGCTCTAATACCAATTATAGAGTTCAGGAGCCTAACAAATACTCTAGGAGGGGGAGGGGTGAATATAAAATGTACCTTTTTAAAATCTATTAATAATGCGATCAATATACTTTATTTTTGTATCTTATGAATTAAGAACACATAATAAAGTGTATTGATTAAACTAGATGAAAATCGAAAACACAATAAAGATACGTAAACAAAGAACACACGAGATTTTAACGTGGTTAGGCCCAATTGAAAAGCTTACGTCCACCCTTTCTTTTATTAATTATTTATCACGTGCGCCTAATTTGGTCTAGCGTACAATAAAAAACTAATCTTCACGACTAACCATAATCGTGCTATTGAGAAATGTTAGCTCTCGGTGGATAGGGATGTTAAGCCCTCGTCGGGTAGGATGTTAAGCCTACGATGCAGTGAGATGTTAAGCTCACGAGAAAAGGGATAGTAAAATAATTCAAGATTACAAGTTTTGGATTCAAGATTACAATCAATTCTAAAATAATTAAATACAATTCAATTGCGTAGAAAGGATTGTAAAACTATGCACCTTTTAAGGATAAATATTTGACACGAAARAGCACACGGTTTAAAGACCCGACTTTCAAAAATATTTTTTAAATGAAAATGTTAAGAACACAGGCAAGAATACAGTGGAAAGTTTTGCAAAAATTAGATTTTAATCAATTGGAAAGTCATGCCTTAATTATGAAATGTGTTGATGTATATATAGAAGAACTAGGGCAAACACTCTAGATTTCACGATCTAGGGTTTACATGCCTAAAGGTGTCTTGCCTCACTCCACAACTAGGTTTTATTTCGGCCAAAAATAGGTTAGAAAAATTAACAATTGTTTGTTATTTTATGAAAGTGATAATAACCAAAACTATATAATTATTGCAAATATTTCCGATATAAATGAGATAAGAAAAATGATATATTTTCAGAGTTTTGTAAACATTAAATATTTTAAAAGATAAGGAATTACAAACAAGAAAGGAAACTAACTCTTTTATCTCTTAATAAAAGATTACCTCATATCTTGTTTAAAAAAAAAATAGAAATCGCTTCTCAAAAGATGTACAAGTAAGATTTCCAAACTTAATTAGAATTCTAATTTGTAAAATAAGATATTATAGTTTTTAAGAATAATTTTCGTTTAAAAGAAACTAAAAGATTTTATAAAGCTCAAATAGGTTTCGAAACTCAGCATACTTGAGGTGATATTCACCTCAACTGATGTGACATTCACCTGAGGCTGAGGTGACATTCACATAGTTCCAAAATTAGTTTTAACAAATAAAGTCCTAATCTTTGTTCTTGGACTTTGTGACGAATTCTTAAGTCTCCTTTGAATTTGATAATCATCTTTCTTCTTCCTTTTGATTACGAGCATTGATACCTAAACGATATATAATACAAAACTTACCAAACATATAAAAATAAAACTTAAACAATAACTTTGAAATAAAACTTAACTAATTACTTAGAAATAAAACGTTCTTGACAATCTTCAAAACATATAAAGACCAAGGGTTAACAATCCCCATACCACTAGCATGGCATTGGACTTCAAAAGGTTATGAAAAGTAGGGCAATGCTAACACATAAGTTTCACATAACCTGTTCTTTATCACTTCAAACGCTCTTTGGGCTCCCCCGCTCCAATTAAAGGTTCCCTTCTTTAAACACTCCGTAATTGGACTAGTAATAGTGTTAAAATCGAAAATAAAACGCCGATATTATGAAGCAAGCCCATGAAAAGATCTTACCTATGTCACGATTGTAGGGCTTGGACAACAGCGAATAACATCAATTTCTGATTGATCAACCAATACTCTATCTTTAGAGACAACATATCCTAAAAACAGACATCGTCCACTAAGAATATACACTTCTCGACCTTTCAATAGAGTTGCTGCTTCCGAAGTGTTTCAAACACTCACCTAAAATGTTCGAAATGCTCTTAGATGCTCTTACTATAAATCAGAGCTAACATACTCTCGTATGGTTTCTTCTTTGGCTTGCTGGTTTCGCACCAGTTCAATGGTCTCCTTCTCCTTACGGATATTCCCAACATAATAGGAGAGGAACTTCTCCTGAAGAACGTGGTAGCAGTCCATCGACCCATGTGGAAGGTTATGGTACCATTGTTGTGCTATTTCTATGTGCGTCACTGGAAACATCGTACACCATGCAAAGTTCAGACACCAAGTGAGTACTCATGTGGCACTCGAATGAGGTGAGATGATCTTCAAGGTCGGTTGATCCGTTGAAAGAGATGCACATATTCTTGAATTTTCCCGCGTCGTACATCATGATCTCCTTTGTGAAGAGGGATACATAATGCATGTGAACCCTTGGGACGCGTCCATAGACAGCTTGGGCGTCGCTACTGACTTTTCGATGTTCTTCAGGGGATGGACCCGACGTCAGCGTTCGGGTTGGCGTCGACCTTTTCCTCCGTGGGCTTGTCATCTCCAGGAGTATTGAACAAGCTCTTTATGAGGGTGTTCTTCCTCTTGATTTGCTTGTCTTCGGCCAACTTATTTGCCACAAAATCTATCATGTGTTTCATCTGGTAAGGGTTTAGTAGGACCTCTTCCTCTTCATCACTTTCGATTGAGAGAGCTTCGTCCTCTATGCACCCCTTACCTGGTTGTTGATCCGCTGTTGTGGTGCTACTCTTGCTTGCGGACGAGTCCTGACCAACTGTTTCGATCGACATGTCTAGGATTGGGTTATTCGTGGAGACTGGTTTGTCGATAGGATTAAACATTGTGATTTTTTAGCTTATTTTTCTGTTTTTGGGACTTTTGTGTTAGATTCCCCACAAACGGCGCCAATTGATCTGGGAGTAAATGAACTTATGAGTGAAATACAAATACTCGCGGGACGAAATTACAAAGTACAAGTTCTAAGCAACACCGAGCTTGACTAGATCCTCCTCTCCGTGGACTTGAGGTTCGTCGAGCTGTATTCTCTCCATGGCTTGTAGCTGAAAGCGAGAGCAAACCTAGCCTCGGGGGTTCCGAGGAATGCCTCTCGGATGCCTAAATCAGATTCTATTTAGGTTACGGGTCGGCCTGGTAACTCTTGGGGAGTTACCTTTTGCTGACTTTAGTAGTGACAAAAAGCCTTTAGAGAGTGAGATATTAGGTTCTAGAACTTGAGATTGGGTTGTTGGTTTGATGAACAATAATACCTATTTATAGGGCAAATGGTGAGGATCTCGAGGTGCTTACTTGCTAGTTCCTACGTGAGCCTTGTAATACTCCATGTTAACCGAAGACGTTATTCGGGTGGGAAACGCCCCTTGAAGAGGTATATTGATAGGCTTAAAATCCGACTAGTGCTTAATGAGATTGAATATACTACTCATATAAAAAGTACACTTTCTTTTCTGGTTGTCCATGCAAAAGAATTTCACTGTTAAGCGTGCTTGGCTGGGTGTAGTTTTAGGATGGTTGACCTCCTGAGAAGGTTTCCGGGATGCGCATAAGTGAGGAGAAAATGTGCTGGAAAGAACCCGTGTTCATTTGTGGGTCATTTACACAACCTGACGAGCTACCATGAGTGGCCACTCCTGACCCAGGTTTGGTCTGTGGTGTTACAAGTCATTCTTCGGTTGACGTCATTGCGCTAAGGTGCATTGCCGAGCTAGCGATTTTTCCCCTGTAAGATCTTCATCGTGGCCGGCTTCGCGCCAACTAGTCGATGATGAAGTGCTGGGTCGACTTTCCTGAAGCCCTAGGGGCGAAATTGACATTCATCTGAGTGAATGAAAAATAGATCTAATAAGGCGCAATAAATAAACTACTTTGTTTCTTACTAGACAAGAATAAAAAAATTGAAACGAGTAATAATCAATGACACCTTGCATTAAACGCTTAACAAATTGTGCAAGTATAATTGTTTTTGTGGCTCCATCTTGAGAAGGAACCCTCTATTACTAGTCCACGTAATAATGATTAAGATAGATGTTAGACCCTATTCTTTTGGAGTTAATTTCATCTCATTTGAGTTCAGTTCGGCTCTATTAAGTTCAGTTTAGTTCAGTTCAGCTTCATTCAGTTTAGTTCAGCTTTTCTCTTCACAAATTAAAACTAACATCAGTTCAAACTCTATTCAGTTCAATTTTGTTCAGTTCGGCTCCATTTAGTTCGATTCAGTTTAGTTCAGCTCCATTAAGTTCAGTTCAGACGGTTTTACTCCAAAAAAAAATAGGGCCTTAGTCTATTATTTTTATGTATGACGTAACAATTACCTCTATCACATCCTTTTCTTGTATGATATATTCACTATGCTAAGAATGGGAAATAAATTCCTTCGTACGTATGATATATGCTTGGAACAAAATGGGGAAACCAAATCACTCTTATACACACTATTTTCATACGTGCAAAGTCAATTAAGGGATAGAATTAATCAACATTGATTCTTTCTGTTGGGTCTATGCCTGGTTTAGGGGTTCGGGGATGCATGGTCCTGATGGGGGTTCGGGGGCAACGCCCTCGAAACTTAAACGGTATCCGTATTTGTTATTGGGCTAGGTCTGTTTTGGGCCTTATTAGGTCATTCTATAATAGGTCTTAGAGAGTACTATATAAATTCTCTAAGCCTCAACCTAGCAGTCAATGCTTATCATACCTTCTGAATCTGTAATCTGAAAACTCCTCACATTAATAAAACTCTCTCCCTTCTGCCCTGTGGACGTAGCTAACACACCGCTAGTGAACCACGTAAATCTGTGTGTTCTGTTCTTTATTGTTCTTTATTTGTTCTGTCTTGCTTCTGTTATAACACTTTCCGTTAATAAGATCATCAATCAATGGATTCTTAATCCTTTTAATTGTTTCCATTTTAACTTCATTCAAATGATATTCTACTTTTATAATATCGTTAACTAATTATAATTGTATATCACGCATATAACAATAAGTCGGTCCACATGAATATCTCTATATGTCTTAATCATCACTAACTTGTGTGACCCAATAGGATAAGTTTATATAGCTGTAAATTAACTAATTAATTTACAGATCATAATTGGTTTCTGAAAACACGTTACGATCACCTATTTAACTGACAATTTCTCACATTAAATTTTTTAAGGTTTTTCCTAACAGTACATGTGCCTAAGTAGGGAAAAGTTCTTAAGATTATTTCACTAATTATGGTAAATATGAGTTTCAAGTCTAATTGTGGTGATATATTTTCAACAATCTTTCTCTAATTATGTTGTTAACAGTCCACACATGGTAAAAAATCCGATTTTATAATTGTTAGGACATTGTCAACACTGAGAATAGGCAATCGTATCCTAGGCTTGGGCCTGCCGAATCATGGAGCGATCCCGTGACTGGGCTTCGCTAAGGGATTGGGCCATATATCCGTGCCCATCAAGTTCGATCATCATTGGGCGTTTTTGGGGAGTCGACAAATACCGGATATCTACAAGTTCACGCTAAATTTTACGATTAATATTGCATTGTTTTTTATTGTACTTAAAATTTAATAATTCCAAGTAAACTTTATTAATGAAATAATTTGTCCATAGAATGAGTAAAGGCCAACTTGGGTTCTCGTTTGTAAAAAAGGACGCAAAGATTTTGTGTCAAATAAAGTTATTTTGTGTCAATAAAGTTGAAGGGTTCTCAATCTGCTTCCTCTTTAAATTGTCGCATTTTGGGAGTATAGACAGTAAGGACAGTTCAGTTTTTACACCAGTTTTATGAACAGCAACTACAGATAACAATTCACCACTGTTTCACTTTTGTTGCTGTCATATAAAATAAACCTTGTTTCAATGATTAAAATGATCATGGGAGTGAGCAAGGATTAGCAGGATAGCAGCTTTTGTTTCATGGATGTTTCTAAGCGTAAAGGCCCCTTGTCCCTCTCAAATCATACTTTTCATTTTCTTAAAATAATGCAAACAATATTTTTTCTTTTAGCATATTACATAGTGCATTTCAAAAAATAATTACTTGTATACAATAGTTCTATTTATGATTTTTGTTTATAATTTGATACGTGAGTAATTAATTAGTGACGGAGCAAAAACTTGAAGTTAAGGGAAAACAAAAATCATGAAGGACCACAAGAAAATAATTTCATAAGATATACTCGAAATTGTTAAAAAGGTTTAACTAAAAATCTTAAAATAATATCTTCTATATATAAAAGGCAAGTCATTTAAAAGCATATGATTGGTCACTTAATTTTAGGATTAAAAATAAAAGTTATTAGCCCACTACCCCCACTACCTATGAAACTCATTTTATTTCAAGCTTAAATATAAATATAAATTCCATAAGAAAAATAACAATAAAGTTTT
>VHZZ01005626.1:67978-80481 GCA_009801015.1 Silene noctiflora
CCGTCTCAAATAATTTATTATTCAATTATCGCATAATTAAATAATAAATTCCGTCGGCCTGAGTTCAAAACTCAATCTCTCTAAATAACTCAGTTTACTAACTTTTAGTCAGTATATATTAAGGTACTAATCAGACTGTATCCCATACAGAAGATTAGTCAACTTTGGGGTTTGTTCCTATAGGTGTGACCGAAAGGGGTCAGTTGATCACCGCCGTCATATGACAATTACGTCAAACTCTAGTCAGCCAACCGTTATCGATTTACGTTAATCAACTGACGAGGATCATAAAATAAATATTCTTAATTGTATTCCTTTAAATGAGATGCTCTCCAGACTCCGAACTATTGTGGAGGACACCTACTCTAACACTAATTAGTGATGAGTTCTGAGACGCTCTTCGCACTCCGAACAACGTTTTGTATTGCAGGAACGCTGACATCGACAACGCAAAATGTTTTTATTTAACTTTTCGGGAAACTCAACCGAGTACAAGGGCGTACTCGACCGAGTCTTGCTTACTAGACAGAGTTCCAAGGTCACTCGACCGAGTTCATAAAAAGGCTGAACTTAGATTGAATCTGCCCAAAACGAACACTCGATCGAGTACCTTGCACTCGACCGACTATCGGATACTCAACAGATTGTGGTTCGTACTCAACCGAGTGCCCCAAATAACCCAGAAATCGCGATTTA
Organism: Silene noctiflora; assembly: GCA_009801015.1. Classification (NCBI taxonomy): domain Eukaryota; kingdom Viridiplantae; phylum Streptophyta; class Magnoliopsida; order Caryophyllales; family Caryophyllaceae; genus Silene; species Silene noctiflora. The sequence goes on from VHZZ01005626.1 coordinate 68,675, forward strand.
TATTTTTACTTTCTATAAACCCCTTATTTCTCCTTATTTCGACACAACTTCTCTTTTACTTCCTCTCAAACTCTCTCAAACTGTTTTCCATTAGCAAAAACTTGAAGGATCTTGTGCTACTACTTCTCAAATCCGTTTTATTCATCTTTCTTGTTCAATCACTTGCAATTTGCAAGGTAATATTGTTTTCATTATCTCTTTATGCTTTGAGTAGAAAAATCCCAAAATTAGAAGTCGAAAGTCATAATTTTTATGCTTATATTCATGCTATAGATGGTAATCTTCAATGAAGCTTGCCTTAGCTCTTGTTTTTGTTGCTAGAAACTGAGATTTTGAGCCAATTTTTTTGTAGAAATTGAATTCGGATTTTTTAGTGTTTCACCCCAAAATTTGGTTTTGATACTTCAATTCCAATTTTAAGATTAGAAAAGTAGGATGCTAATGTTACCAACTTTTGCAATCGATTTTGAGTATTTTGAGCGAAAAATCCGTCTTAAGGTTTCACCTTTCTTAGTAATGGGAATCTGAATATTTTCCTTTGGTTTAATCTTATGAGTCAAAACTTTGTTGTCAAATCATGTTATTGTAGCATGCTGAGAGCTAACATCGCCAAGCCACCCAGCAAGAGGACAAGGGCTGAAATTACCGCTGAGAAGGGCCAAGGGAGCCAAGGTCCTACGCTTCCACCTGTGGCCCAATACGGTTCGGTTGTGTTCGCTGACTTCAGACAGAGGGATGTTTTTGTTTCTTTAATGACTCGTACCATAAGGGCGACGAGGTGTGTGGACATGAGCATTTTGGAGGAGTTAGTCATAAAGGTTGATGTGAGGCACATATTTGAGACCTTGGGGCTGTCTGGGTTGTATAGGTTGAGGAAGCATTCCTATGAGTTCCTCACCTTGGAGTTCATGAGCTCTTATTCTTATAATGAGGATGCTGAAACCTTCGTTTCAGGTTGATAAACAATGACTTTGAGCAGACCATGGAAGACTTAGTTGACCATCTATGTAAAACCCCGCATCTACCAAGGAGCCTTCTCCAGACCTTCCTTAGCAGATAAGGTTGTCACCATCTCGGTTGCCCGAGGATAAGAATATCATAACGTCAATAAAAGAACAATTATAGGATAATTACATGTTAAACTCATTACAAAAGAAAGTACAACTAATACATCTATTCAACTACATTGAGACTCCACATGCCAAATTCAGTGGAAGACGCGTCCCTTTAAGCCTCCAGACAAACCATATCAAAACCTTCTAAGACAGACTGCTCACCATAAGGATCACCACAGACACACAATAAGAAGAAACAAGCAACATCATACAAGGTCAGTAACTGAAGATAAACGCACTGACATAACATATACAAGTATAACTCCGACTCCTTTGCATCTCCGTACGTATGACTAACGTCGCTGTGTTGTCCTGCCGGATTACCAGTCGCAACCAGTAATCCACACCGTCATTGGGGACTGCAGCCTTACCACCTAAGCCGCGCTCAAGACCATAGAGCGATAACCCATTGACCATTAATGTGCACATCCCCTTTTGTGACGGGAACCACAAGGGGCGGAACAAGGGCGTGACGCCATTCTCGAAGATGACTCCACCCAGCCGAGGACGCACCTCGCGAACCATACACAAATAGAATATCATATCATCCATATATTTATACATCATACACCATATAAATCGACAGTACTGAGTAGGAAAACCTACCTTTAGCGATCTGCAACTAGCATCACGATCTTATGACTAAGAAACCGCTATCTACAACACCTAACAACAAGGACATACTATTATTACCAAAAGCCATAACCCTACTAGCTCGAGGATGACGGTGATGATCAATTACCTATGCCCGGCATACCAGCGACAAAACCGCAACCTAACGCGAGTCTCCATCTCCATAATAGGCAAGTCGAAGGATATAGAGAGGGTGATGGTGAGAAGGTGTCGTTGATCTTGGTTTAGGATAAATGAAAATGAAAACTGATTTGCGTTTACGACTTTTCGATTTATATTATAACGTTGAACCACACATACTCGATCGAGTGCAAACATACTCGCTCGAGTTACATCTACTCGATCGAGTAAATAGAGTACTCGATCGAGTAAACCGAACTAGATCGAGTCCCACAACTCCTAAGGCTGCTAAGTCCACACAGTCCGCTTTACCAAAGGTTCCGACGGTCAAACATAGGTGAAAGGTTACTCAACGGGTCCCTAAATGACATGTATTACAGTCTTCCCTCCTTTAAAAGAACTTTGTCCACGAAGTTCAACCCCAAATCTCCCCCAAAACCAAAGTGAGTCAAAACCGAGGTGATTAACAACGTGACCCGCCAACTACCACAAATATGCCTTCTTTCCACAAGTACCACCATCATTATCCACCACTCTATCATACCATTGAAAAAAACACACACAAACAACCATGCACCATATAAAAGAATAAAGCACGCGCCATACAAAAGGATATTCACACACCCATATAACAACAATCATGCTAGTAACCGGTCAATAATATCCATACAACTTCACATGACTTATCATAAATTGCTCCACATAAATCATTTAACATAAATTATTATAAATAACTTCACATAAATTATCATAACTACTTTATCATAAATTACCATAATTAAAAACGCGCACAAATTAACATAAATGACTCCACATAACTTCATCTAACCACGATTAAGTTATTCGAAAAGCAACATTTTCATGAGCGATATTACTCTTTCTCTCTTAAAAGGAACTTCGTCCCCGAAGTTCACCTCAAAGATATTTTAACCACCGGAGAAAATTTAAGTCATACACCCTCCCCCAATGTTACAAGACCGAAAGATAGCCACGAGAGTATGCTAAATCGTAACTTAAGGATGATTTTACGATAGCCCATAGTTATTGTAAGATATACCTGTCAATTGGAAGATGGTTTTACCTGAGCATGACATTAATAACAAAACTAGCGACGAAATAACAATGTCAATTAGTATAAGTGCCACAATTGCCTTGAGTACAAATCAAAAATAAATATCGAGTACACACGTGAGCATCACTGTTCAAAGAAACAACGTAAGGTGTATTAAAACATCCCCCCATGATCCCATGTCAAACGAGGAAGCGGTCTAAGTATTGATCTATTAGCACTCGATCGAGTAACCTCAACTCGATCGAGTTGCTTTCACTCGGTCGAATACTCAAGAAATAGAAGACACCCAGAACCTTTGCAGAACCTACTCGATCGAGCTGCCCTTACTCGATCGAGTAGTAGGCTACTCAGTCGAGTCCCTTCTACTCAATGGAGTATAGCCAAGTCAGAACACTCCCAATTCCCTGCAAAAATACAAGGTAACAAGGAAACACGCAAGTTTCGGGGTTGTATCCCCAGCATCATCATATTCACATAAGTCTAAACAAAAACCAATCACGAGATGACCGATTACATCACTAAAGCAATATCCAAAGATCCAAAGATCCTAATATCCGAACACAAACGAAAATCCAATAAAGTCTAACGACATTATAACATAAAGATACGAGTGGCCGCTCAAGGTTACTCTCCAATGTCCTCCTCCATCTACTGGGTACCGCCAGCTCCAGATGTGCCCACTCTTGAGGGTCATGTCATATCTCCTGCTCCTGTGGCTGCTCATATTCCCGATCGTCGGTCGGTCCACCACGGTGCAGGGCATCCATAAGGGTAGCTCTCAGGAACTCTTCAAGTGCTCCTATCCACCACATAGCTGTGGAACACCCCCACTATCATCCCCCGGGCCTCTCCACCACACTAGCTGAGCTAATTCGGTTCCCACATTCTGTTGAATGGCCATCTCATGTAGGTTCTGAAGCACTAATGTGTTCGACACCCTCTCCGTGAGCTCACTCACCTGCATCTGATGGCTATAGGAAGGTAATCGGGGTACTGGTATTGAGGCGACCTCTGCTACACATATGGTGGCTCTCCAACTACCTCGCTTGCCCTCCGAGGCACCCTATCCATCCTAGAAACCAGGTCCTCCTCTCTCACATGGGCTCCCCGAACCGGCTCAGACATCTCTTCCAGAAGGTCATCTAGTATCAAGTAGGTCTGCTCAGGAGGGTCGGCTTCCTCGCTGCCAGGTGCAGCCTCTGCCAACAGGCCAGTCACAAGGAGGTATTCTGCGACATGCAACCTCATCCAACTCCTACCCCTCACCCTCCACACTAAACCCACACCCTGTAACTCTCTCAACCACTTTTGCCGGATGAGTAGTAGGTCTTATCTAAGTTTGGAACAACAGCAGTCATAGGCTTAAGAGCGGGAGAAGCCTCGAAGTCTGCCAACCTCTCGGCTAGGCGGGTGACGATAGCGCCGCAGCTAAGATATCGGGTCGAAGACCTAGCCATCAAGGCCAAACTCGCGCAAACTATTGTTGGTGCATTGTAGGCCCAGCGCTTTTCCCGAGCGGGGTTAAGATAGGAGAGAAACAACATAACCTCATCTGTGTTGAGCATACTCACATCCTTTCTACCATATAGCAAATAAGTCAAGGACCGGGGGGAAATCTTTGGGGTCACGCGCTGTACATCATTGATCAACATGGCACTAGAGGTAGGGGCAGCCCTACCGGTGAGCGAGGGTAGGTAGATACTCGCTCCGCACTCCCCTAGGATATCGCCATTGCAACCCACCTTAGGGCGAGCGAGCTTAAGATGGTCAGCAAATTGATTCAGGGTCAGGCTCTAGCTAGTGTTCATCAACCGGAAACCCACCGTCTTCCCAGCTACATCATAATCAAAGGAGCTCATAAATTCTAGGGTCAAGAAGTCATAGGAATATTTCCTCAATCTATAGAACCCCTCATCCCAGGACCTCAAAGTTATGACGCACATCCACCTCAATCCCCAGAGTCTCCAATATCTCCGTATCTATCCACCTTGTGGGCTTCAAGGTGCGACCCAACAAGTTCACAAAAGCTCTCTCTTCTCAAAGTCGCGGAAAACAACCGTCGGGTACTAAACTACTGACGGAACCATGGGTCCACTACTCCCCTCTCCGACCTCCCGTGTTGCCCTACTCCTCTTGCTTGGTTGACGGGTAGCAACATTCCTCGGAATCTCTGGCAATGTGGTTACCCAAACATCGGGTTTTAGAAACCAAAACTGAAGTTTAAAATGATAGTGTATACTTATTACAACGCTTTAGACGAGCTTCTTTTTATTAAACATGCAAATTTGTAAACAACATATCCCTTCTAACTCTTTTACTCTTTTCATAGTCAAACTAGACGAATTAATTATTGCAAATCCAAAGTTTGAACAAGCTTTTAACAAGAATTCGGGTAAGTATTACCAAAATTAATACTTGAAATACCAATTGTGGTAAGAAATTTGGGATAAAATTTCAACCTTTGTACTCAACTCGACGAGATTTTAAGACGATTTTTCCGGCGAAAATGGCCCAACATCAAGTGCTAAACATAATAATATCAACATCACTAACTATCATCACCGAACATATAATAAAACATCCAAATCTAATCATCGTAACATTTACTCCTTCCCATACCCATTATAGACAAGTCTATTAGATATTGCGATCTTCTATCCTGTTTACATACCTATCTATTCCATATCCATCACATATTACCACATGCAAACCGATTACTCAACATACGTAGCACCGCATAAACACACACATACATCTCATACACCCTACTTGTTCATTCACCTATCTACGCATACAATACTAAGAGCAATCAAGCATTATATAAGTCACCAAATTACACATGACATTACTTTTGCACACATATCTTGCACATAACATACATGCTCTTACAATCCCTGACCCGACATCCCCATGCGTAGTGGTTGGCTTAAGCATATTGGGGCTACGATTTTGGAATGAGGGGTCCTGATGCGAATTCTACTCGAAGAATAGAACTAGTGAGATTGCAGCGGAAACCAACGGATTGAACAGTCTGACGTACTATTCGTTTTCAGATTCTAGGACTATAACAACAGCTTTTGAGGGATAATAACGAAGGAACAATCAATAACACGACCATATTCGAATGCACTAGGTGCAACCCAATCAGAATCGTGATATTTGAACACACAATTGATATGTTAAGAACAGATATTTGACGAGCAAAACCTATAACTCGACAATGGTGGTCGATGCTCAAGACCTATTGAGAACGACCTAGTAATTATTCAAACGCGTCGAATAAAAACCAAAGTTTCTGAAATGAACAATTTCAAAAGAGAACAAGTATTTGTATTATTCTTGGTGTGTTTAATCCACACGGTTGAGGGGGTCTTATATAGCCCTCAACTTTGCATAAGAGTTATCAAAGTAACAAGCATAAGAATTATGAAAGTCTCAAGCATAAGAATTATCAAAGTCTAGGCTACAACTACCATGTGCTTCAACTAGATATTTATTTGTAAAATGAGATCTTTATTTGGTTGGTAGGTGGTCGAGTGGGGCGGCCCAACAAGGCTTCATTTTGGCGTGCTTCAAATCAGCCCAAGGTCCAAGTGAGCATGGTTACGAAGCGAGATCGATATAAGCCCAAGTACATATTATTATCATTTTCCTTCACGCTTACTACCACTTCTTTATCCAAACCCGAGCCTTCTACTTGAGTCGTATCATCCCCTCCCCCTTGGAAAGGAATTGACCTCAATTCAGCTAGGCCATCGTCATCCAAATAAGGAGAGAGATCTACAATGTTGAAAGTAGCATGCACTCCATATTCGCCGGGAAGTTCAACCTTATAAGCATTGTTATTGACTCGACCCACGATCTTGTAAGGACCTTCTGCTCTAGGCATGAGCTTGTTCTTTCGTTTGCTTGGGAATCGCTCTTTTCTCAGATGCACCCAAACCAAGTCTCCAATTTCGAACACTCTTGGCATCTTATTCTTGCTAGACTTGCGTTTATAGGCTGCATTTACGGCCTCAATTCTGTCGCGGACTTGCTCGTGTAGTTTCAACATCGCCTTCAACTTAGACTCAGCATCTTTATGGACCAATTCTTCTTTAGGCAATGGGACTAAATCCAAAGTAAGATAAGCATTAATACCGTAAACAATCTCGAATGGAGAATAACCCGTCGCATAAGTAGGAGATCGATTGTAAGCAAACTCGGCATTGGATAGTTTAAGGTCCCAATCCTTTTGTGTTTTGCTCACAAGGCCTCACAACAACGTCCCCAAGGTTCTATTTGTGACCTCGGTTTGTCCATCCGTTTGAGGATGGTGAGAGGTACTAAACAGTAGCTTTGTACCCTTTTTCCTCCACAAAGTATTCCAAAAGTAGCTCAAGAACTTAGAATCCGGATCAGACACAGTGGTTTTAGGAATAACACGTAGTCTCACGATTTCTCGATAGTAAAAATCAGCAACATTCGAAGCATCGTCGGTCTTATGGCAAACAATAAAATGAGCCATCTTCAAGAAACGATCAACCACCACCATGATTGCATCTTTACCACGTTTATTCGTTGGTAAAGAGACAATAAAATCCATGGAAACATCGTCCCACGGCATGGTCGGAACTGGTAATTGAGTATATTCACCCGGTTTGAAAGTGCTTTACGAGATTTGGCAAGTAACACACTTACCCATGATGTTGTGAACATATTTTTTCATTCGTGGCCAATAGAAATGTTCTTTCAATACCTCCAAAGTCTTAGCGATCCCAAAATGACCGGGTAATCCACCTCCATGTGCCTCTCTAACAAGTAATTCACGAATCGGATGTTTTGGCACACAAAGTTGATTTCCCTTGAAAAGAACATTGTTTTGGATCAAATACTCACCTTTGGCACCTGATTTGCATTCACCAAACAACTTCCTAATGTCCTCATCTCCTTCATAATAATCCTTCAAGGTTTCGAACCCCAAAAGACGGACATCAAGTGTGGACAGTAAGGTATAAAGGCGAGACAAAGTATCGGCTACAACATTGCTCTTTCCGTCTTTATATTTGGAGGAAAAATGGAACGATTGCAAGAACTAGATCCATTTTGCGTGCCTCGGGATTAGTTTCTGCTGCCCATTGATGTATTTCAAGGATTCATGATCGGAATGGAGTATAAAGTGATTGGGACGAAGATAGTGACTCCGATGGTCGAGAGCTCGAACGATAGCATAGAAATCCTTGTCGTATGTGCAATAATTCAAACGAGCTTCACCCAATTTTTCTGAGAATTAGGTAATAGGACTTTTCCCTTGGATTAAAACAGCACCTATCCCCACACCACTAGCATCACACTCGACCTCGAAAGGTTGAGTAAAATCAGGTAACGCCAATATTGGAGCGGTACACAACCGTCCTTTGATCAACTCGAAGGCTTGCTTTGCTGCTACGCCCCATTCAAACTCGCCTTTTTTCAAACACTCCGTAGTAGGGCTGGTTATGGTGCTAAAATCACGAATAAATCGTCGATAGAAAGATGCAAGCCCATGAAAAGACCGTACCTCGCTAACTGTTTTAGGTTCCGGCCATGATCGAATTGCTTTCATTTTTGAGTGATCAATCGAGGCCCCATCTTTGGACACTACATACCCCAAGAACACCACGCTCTCCACAAGAAAAGAGCACTTCTCACGCTTCCCATAAAGTTTCTGACTTCTCAATGTTTCGAACAGTTTTCTCAAATGTTCAAGATGGTCATCCACACTCTTGTTGTACACCAATATATCATCAAGATAAACTACTACAAATTTGCCCAAGAAGGATTTAAGTACCTCATTTATTAGTCTCATGAAGGTACTTGGAGCATTCGTAAGACCGAAAGGCATGACGGTCCATTCATACAATCAATGCTTTGTTTTGAAAGCCGTCTTCCATTCATCACCCTCTCGCATCCTAATTTGATGGTACCCTCTTAAGTCGATTTTTGAGAAGACAACGAAACCATGAAGTTCATCGAGCATATCATCAAGTCTTGGTATTGGGAAGCGGTATTTGATGGTTATATTGTTCACGACACGACCATCAATACACATATGCCAAGAACCGTCTTTCTTTGGAACGAGCAACACTGGGACGACACAAGGACTGATACTCTCGCGCACATATCCCTTAGCCATTAATTCATCAATTTGTTTTTGGAGTTCTTTTGTTTCTTCGGGATTACATCGATATGTGCCCTTGTTAGGGAGAGATACGCCTGGAACAAGGTCGATTTGATGCTCAATGCCACGAATGGGGGGCAAACCGACAGGTATTTCATCGGGAAACACGTACCCAAACTCCTCTAGCAAGTTATCAATTTGGCTTTGTTCCTGCAAAACAACATTAGTACTTGCATTGTCTTTAGAAACAAGTAAATAAACTTGTTCCCCACGATCAATGGCACGCTCAACATCCCATTCCCCGATCAACATGGTAGCATGGTTTTGTGGGTTTGGTTTCGGACTAGAAGCACGGACAGCTTGTGGTGACATGGGTTTCAGCACAATCCGTTTCCCCTTGTCCCTTATCTCATACTTATTGCTCTTCCCCCTATGTAATACATCTGTATCAAATTGCCATGGGCGTCCTAATAAAACATGGCAAGCATCCATGGGTATAACGTCAAATAATACCTCATCGACGGAAGAACCCATAGCCAAGTTAACACGAGCTTTTTTTGATACTTCAACCTTGCTTCCATTGTCTAACCAATGCAACACATACGGTCGGGGGTGTTTAGTAGTCACAAGTCCCAATTTCGACACCATTTCTGTGGAGGCTACATTCATTTAACTACCCCCATCGATAATTAGACTACACCACCTATCGTTCACTTGACATTTGGTATGGAATAATTGATTTCGTTGCTCTGAATCATTAGGCAAAGTCTTTACTTGCAGGGTTCGCAAAACTAGGCTTGTGTCATAAATAGGTGCCTCATAATCCTCTACTATCTCATCTTCTTCCACCCTGTCATTCGGTCTGAACAGTTCACCCAACTGTTCCTCTTCAGCCAACAGCTCATCTCTACAATCAATGGTTTCCCTTAAGGTCACAACTCGTTTGTTTGGGCACGCATTTTGAAAATGGCCGAAGCCTTGGCATTTAAAGCAACGGACCTTGGATAGGTTGGTTTCTTTGGTCGAAGGTTTAGGGTTCTAGTTTGGTGGCACCATGGTCTTGCTAGGACCCTCAAAGGTAGTGTCAAATTTAGAGTTTGTTTCGGGTTTGGTCCATGCCCTAATCTTCCTCGTATCTGAACTTGACCCTCCCCCATATTTAGTTTTCCCTTGTGACTCTACTTTCAAAAAAAGAACACAAAGGGTATCAAAGTCGGAATAGGGGTATAATTCAACGATATTAACAATGTTAGAATTTAATCCCCGTAAAAACCGAGATATTTTGTGCTCTTCTACTTCCTCCAATTCACCCATCAAGGATAAACTTTCAAACTCGTCGATATATTCATTGACACTTAATTTTCCTTGTTTCAAATCAGCAATCTTACGGTATGTAGCTAATCTATGGGCCGTTGGCACATACCTTTTGCGGAGTTTACGTTTCAAGGACTCCCAAGACTCAATCTTTGCTTTTCCCGCGCGCACCCTCTTGGCTTTCATTGCTTCGAACCGTAGGGATGCTCCTTTGCATAGTTTTAGAATCACATACTTGCACCTTTGTTCATCCTCCAACCCCTTGAAGTCGAACATATGATCTATTTTCCGTTCCCACTCCAAGTAGGCTTCGGGATCAGCTCCACCAACGAATTCAGGCAGTTCGTTTAGTTTGAACAGTTCGACCACTTATTCACCACGCCTAGGCTGCCTCCTTGGGTTATTCTCGTGGAGGTCCTTCAAGGCCTCTATTATACTGTTCAAAAATTCGGGACTATTGTAATTCATAGCAAAAACGTATAAAGAGCCAACGCTCTGATACCACAAATGATGCGAATTCTACTCGAAGAATAGAACTCGTGAGATTGCAGCGGAAACCAACGGATTCAACAGTCCGACGTACTGTTCGTTTTCAGATTCTGGGACTGTAACAGCAGCTTTTGAGGGATAATAATGAAGGAACAATCAATCACACGACCAGAATTGAATGCACTAGATGCAACCCAATCAGAATCGTGATATTTGAACACACAATTGATATGTTAAGAACGGATATTTGACGAGTTAGACCTATAACTCGACAATGGTGGTCGATGCTCAAGACCTATTTAGAACGACCTAGTAATTATTCAAACGCGTCGAATAAAAACCAAAGTCTCTGAAATGAACAATTTCAAAAGAGAACAAGTATTTGTATTATTCTTGGTGCGTTTAATCCACACGGTTGAAGGGGTCTTATATAGCCCTCAACTTTGCATAAGAGTTATCAAAGTTACAAGCATAAGAATTATCAAAGTCTCAAGCATAAGAATTATCAAAGTCTAGGCTACAACTACAAAGTGCTTCAACTAGATATTTATTTGTTAAATGAGATCTTAATTTGGTTGGTAGGTGGCCGAGTGGGGCGGCCCAACAAGGCTTCATTTTGGCGTGCTTCAAATCTGCCCAAGGTCCAAGTGTGCATGGTTAGGAAGTGAGATAGATATAAGCCCAAGTACATATTATTATCGTTTTCCTTCGCGCTTACTACCACTTCTTTATCCAAACCCGAGCCTTCTTCTTGAGTCGTATCATCCCCTCCCCCTTGGAAAGGAATTGACCTCAATTCAGCTATGCCATTGTCATCCAAGTAAGGAGAGAGATCTTCAATGTTGAAAGTAGCATGCACTCTATATTCACCGAGAAGTTCAACCTTATAAGCATTGTTGTTGACTCTGTGACACCCCGCTATTTA
>VHZZ01005628.1:633-22128 GCA_009801015.1 Silene noctiflora
TTAGTGTAGTTTATTAGTTCAAATATCAAATCCTTTTATCTTGCCGACCTAGCTTAGTCATCTATTTAAATCAACTAGTAGTGCAACTCGCTCCCYGTGATTCGACCCTCAAAGTGCTACACGACATCATACACTTGCGAGGTATTTAAAACTACACATCAGTCACAAGTTGAAAACGGATAGTGTCCTCTCACAATATGCAAGTAGTACTATCCATGAGGCGCTCCATTTCTACCCCACTTGCCTTCCACTTGCCTTATTGTGAGAGGAGCATCATCCGTCTTCAACTTGTGACGGATAGTCCTGTCACAAACAAGGCGCTTTGATTTTCCATAACCGTCATTGTAAATTGGATTATCATGTTTATTGCCATTTTGCAACTTTTTTTTATCTGCTATTGAAGATTACTAATACTTTCATTTTTATAAGATAATTAGAGATTCGTTTATAGTTAACTAAAAATTAAACCAAATAGTTTGCTTTATTTTTGTTCCCTCAAATCTTATGTGTCATGTCATTTAATATCTCAAACGTCAGTAAAATTTTAAGGTTTAGAACTTTTTTAAAAAAAAAAAAATCTTTATAACATAAAAGTTTAGCTAAAAGACAAAAAAAAACTTTCTACATGCTTAACAAAAAACCAAATCATTTGCATTTTTCTCAATATTTTAGTTGTAAAATAATTTTTTAGTAGTTACACATTTTGTATTCTTAACTCAATATTTATAATAACGTAATTAAATCATCTATACACTAATTTTACATAAGATGTTTTTCTTACTAGTGACAAAAAAAGAAGAGATTATTTGGTTTAATGCGAGAATTTCATTATGATTAAACTCATGTAATCGGAGTTGCTTGGCAAGCGACTCCTCGCATTATATAGGAATTAGAGTTCATGAATTAAACAATTAAACAATACTTTAACGCTATTGAGAGACCGTTTCTCTAAAGTTTTTGTGTTCTTAATAACTTCTATTTCCCATGAAAATTAAGAAGGCAACCAAATAACCCCGAAAAAAATGAACATTAATTTATTGAGAAAAAACTAAATTTTTACAATTAAAAAATATGAATAAAAATAATGCAATCGATTCGATTTTTATTTAACTACATTGATAAACCTTGAATACTTTTGTAAAAAAAAAAAAAAAAAAAAGGTTCGAAACCTTTGTATTTTACGGCTTTGAGCAATTAAATGACGTGAAATAAAGATTGGGGGGAAAAAGACAAATTGGTTAATTTTATTTCCGTTAACTATAAAGGAATCCCACCTTATCTAATAAATAATGCTCAGGGAAAAAAACAAGACTAATGGGAAATAATGGAGGTAATAGTAACATCAGCGGCGGACCTAGGATTTTTATATAAGGGGGCACAAAATTATTTTCTAATAAATTGTCTTTCAGTTATGAGGCACTTTATGCTATAATTTATTTTTTGTACAATATATAAAAAAATGAGTAAACTAAATGTTATTTGTACATAAAAAAAATCTTAAATACTAAACTTTTTGCTTTTTACAAAACATGGAGAAATATATATGGCATTGAAGCTTGAAAGATATCTTTTGTAAGATAAATTACATTTTAATTCTAAAATAAACATTGAACACTAGTGATTTAGCGGTTGAGACATTAAGATGTAACATTGAAGGTCTTGTGTTTGACTCCTGTTAGAAACAAATTTTTGACGAAGGAACTATTGTAATTAAACAAATGTGGGCTGTGGTCGAAGGCCCAAAAAAACACTACAAGACTTTTATAATAACAAAATGCATGAAATGGGAGTCGAACCTAGGCTGCCGCAACTAGGTGTACAACTATACAAGAATCCTACCATCTGCACTACAGTAAACACTTGCCTATAGTTTATACTTACAAATATTTGTTCCTGAACTTTCATGGTGGACACCTGCCCACCCGCCCCTCCTAAATCCGCCATGCTGTAACATTTAATAGAAAGTGAACCAAGTTGCAAAAAGACAAACATAATAATCAACTTTTACAATGACAGTTCTATTTAAGAAAAAATAATCTTACAATGGCAAAATATAAGATGTTATGGCAGCAATTGAGTTAGAAGGGTAATATATAAATAGTATAATGCTCTAACTTCAAATGATGCCTGATTATCCAAACAGTTATCATACTTATCAAGCTACAAATTGCATTCTTAAGACTTATTTAGTTGCCTAAAAAAACACTTATAATTCATATGAATTGAACTTCTAAATTCTAATTCCTCCATATTAGAGGAAGTTGCTTACTTAATCCTCCTTGGTAGCCAAATATTCAAATGGAAGTAGAGTTTCCACATGCAACCAAACAAAATTTTCAAGTTCCCGTGAAATAGAATAGCATAGTAATTAGAACTTTTCGGGCTTTGTAATTTCCTGTTGTAAACCAAATGACTTTTAAAATATCATTATTAAAGCCAACCACGCCACAATTAGTCGTACATCCCAAAGTCCTCGGTCATGCTAATATGTAAGATATGAATATTAGATAATATACATTCGTATATATTATTTTTCATCTATATATATGATTTTTCATTTATACTTGTAATATTTTTTATCTACATAAAAAATACCGTATAATTTTTCATTTATTTAAATTTTGTAGGTTATATCTTCTATCAATTTACCTTAAATTTATAAATTTTTATTTTATAAATTTGTTATATATTTTAAGGTTCCTTGAAAACTATAAATTTCTAAACATTGATATTTTAAGAGTTTAATAAGATTTAGAGAAATGAAATGTTCTGAGATAGTGGAGAGAGAAATTTTAATAAAAAGATATTTGTTGTGGACTCCGGTTAAAAAACTTGAGAACCAATGACAATCTTGTAAAAGACATTGCTTTTATACTATGTAAATTTAACCACTTTTCTCAAGTATCGAATTCTTATTATATGCAGTGATGATCCTGTATGAAAAAACATTACTTTTATATTATTAAGATTTTAGGTCAAAAGTTTATATAACTTAAATAAATATACTTAAAAATAGTAAAAAGATGAAGTTACTTTTCGGTGACTAAATAGTCAAAGATAAAGTTATCGAAGATTTTTCAGTCTAGCCTTAACTCTCTTTAGAGTATTTCCAATGGTTATTAGGAAGGACCTGCTTGCAATTTTACAAAAATTTCAAGCGGGTTGCTCACCATTTGGAGTAGGAAAAATACGACCCGCTTAAAAGTCGCACCTGCTCTACCAAGCTACATGCTTGGTTTCAAATTGCCTTCTTTTTATTGGTCGATTATTGTTAAATGGGCCTATTCAAGCTATAATTATATGTAGCTCACCATTGGAGCGGTATATAACTTGGCAATATTGTTGAAATTTCTTATGTGGTAGAGCAAGTTACAATAAATTGTAAGTTGTAAGATACAATTAAAGAAGCTGGCTTAAATATTAACACCACAAATCCTCGTTGTATGAAATCCTCGTTGTATGTTAAGCACCACACAAATACAAATGAGTGACGCCGATCATTCATCGAGCAGTACAAATCCTGGGTCCCATCCTCATTATATAAATGATAAGGTCCTTGAAAGTCATCGGCACTTGTTGTACGCGAAACACATAATTAATTGGAAATGAGTTAGATAAGTGTTGGTTCCATAAATTAATTTGGGAAACACATCACAATAATCATTAGACAAGCTTTTGGATTGAGTCACGTAGTATGATTGATTCAACTATTCATGTTTAATTGTGCTTGCCGACACTTGTTGATTACTTTCACAATTTAAATCCAAGTACATGATTCACGGTTTCACAATTTACTTTCACAATTTAAATCCAATTTAGTATGTGTCCACAATTTGACAAACATATTTAACTTGTTGAGTCAATTAATCTTGCCTATTTTCAACACTGTGGCGTGCTAATGTGCTATGCTTAGATTAGGTTCTTTCTTAAACTTGGCGTAAGACCGTTGTATGTGTGAAAGTGATAAAGAGAATGACAGCGGTTAGTGGACAAATTCTTGTTTCAACCGAAGTTTCCGTTTGAAATATAACATATAAAAATAAATATTTTTTCTTGATAAAATGTTACCATCAATTTTATGTTAAACAGAGACGCCTTTAGTGATATTATTTTATTATTAAATAATCACTTTCTATTAAAAAAAAAGTTGACATTCTCACGTTTTATGTTAGGACCATCTCAACAGAGACCTACCCGAGAGAGTGAAGGAGAAAGAAGAGGCACAAGGTTGAAGTTATTGTGACAAACCACGACTGAAGGAAAATAGGAAATGCCGATGACATTACCGTCTTATAAAACCTTTACAACTTGTTAACCTTCTTTTACTTGCACTTATATTTTGATCGATTGTGAAATCCGTCTTAAGTTAGGACGGTCTTAAAGAACTAGGGAAAAAATGATCTTATAGGAATGGGTTGTAGAACGGGACATAATGTAGGGATTGTAGGCCAGTCATATGAGCTAATACCAGCTAGACGAAAATAATGATTTAATCAAAAGAACAGTGTTTTGGCCTTGTGCAAGAAGGGGTTTAAAACAATAATATTACATTAAATGAAATTATAATGATATACCACCGGATGATACAATCACATTTTCGAACTACAGATTGTACACCACATCACACCCATTTTCCGGGAGGAGGGTTACAAATAAACATATTTAAGATTTCTACCTAAAGCGTCAAACTGCACCGATAGCAGCACATTTGAACCTTCTGTGCGTTTGTTCATGAATCATGATCTGTTCAAAGGTATGCAACTTTCTTTAGTGAGAAGTAAAAGAGCGAGCGGTCAAGGACATAAGGTATGAAAGCTTATGTGCACCTTGTGTTTTCATCAATAACGTCGCATTTCCAAACTACATCTTTTAATCCTGATGAGAACTTCTTGTAGAACTGTCATTTACAGAAATTCGATCTAATATTAGAGGCCAAGACAAGAAGTGAAGCGACTTATCTTACGTTCACAAGAAGAGCACCTACCTTGTGAAACTCTAAGGTATCACCACCCGTCTTCCTTAACTCTACTACATGCAACGATGGAGCAACTTCAAATACCTGAAATCAAGAGACATACCACTCATGAGTTATAATTACAGATATTACGCTTCTATTAAGCTTAATATACTTTAAGCCTTCAAGGAAATAAACTAAAGTCGGGTTTCATAAGCGTGTCTTTATCCCGACTAGCATAAGACGGTCAAATACGTGAGACTAACTGAAATCTTTGCATTCCTTGTTTGATTATAGGGTTAATAAGTTGGTCTCACATTAGGTACAGTTTTTTTGGTAGACTCCTAACACAGAGAAAGGGGTTAACCACTTTAGATTCAGAAAGAGTAAATAGGTACAACATTCTACACAACCGCAAACTTCAAAAAGCAAGCGATCAAGCTCTAAGTTTGATATATGGACAAAATTCCTATGTGCACCACCAATAAATGACCACAAGCCTTCGAACCCAAGTACAAACACATCATATAAAGTATAGTTAGTAAAGGAGTCACAGTGCAACACAAGTTATTCGGCACGAAGAATGGCAGGGCACCAAACTATTAGGCATAACATCAATCAAATGAGAGAATACCTCTGTAGCCACAGAAAGGCGTCCCTTTCTTCCACTTGTATGACCTTGTAACTTCAACTGATACAATCGATCACGTAAAATTCAATACCAACAGAATATTTAAAGAATGAATTTTGGTTTTTTAAGAACGCTATTTACCTTGTAATTTTGCTTGCGAACGTTGAAATCAAGGGATTTTGCAGCTTCTTCAATCTTAGTCACGATCTCATTTGCCGGGCATTGAGAAGTAAAACGTGTTTCTCTTTTTACCATACCCTGTATCAAATAAAAGAAGAATATATCACAGATGGAAAGAGAGGTAACGCGTACGATACACGACATCTATTTACGGGGGTACATGGATGATAATGACGTTTAATTTAAATTCCTGTTCCCTTTCATGGTAAATGTCAAGAGTCTAAGACTCTCGTACCCAAATCAATATCTTTTCTCAACACACTGAAATAGAGAGAAGGATATCAACTCCAGAACGAAAAGAATGGACCCACCAATGTAACAATGCTCTAATAGTCTAATACAAAACCGAAATTACAGTATTATGTAACTATCAGTTTAGACGATGTAAGAGAATTTGGTAAGAGCGACTTACAGGCCCCTTATTGAAAAGGCTGTCCAGACTGAACCCTTGGGATCCAGAAATAAGCTCAAAGGCGTTCATTGATACAGGTTTCTCCCGTCTTTCTGTAACAAGATTTTCACGCTGCACATGTGAAACAAAAAAATATATATTCAGATTCGTACATGACGTGAGATGTCCTCAACTCCTCATACTCCTCAATAATATTAGATTGCTCATCCGGAAGACAAAATTGCCTAAATCATTTTTGTGGAATAAGCTTATTCTTCACCAAAATAGTGACGTTGACAAGTGTATAGCTTATTTTAGAGCAAAATATACCTCAATTGTACATACAATAGAAGTTTATGCTTTAAGTTGGAGTACCAAAATGGTCAACTGTTTAACAGTTTGAAGCCTGAAAGAGGGGAGCTGGGAGAGTGTCATATGCTGAAATAGAACATCTTTTGGGAAAGGGGAGGTATCTAGTTTCATACGGAGTATAAGAGAGTTTTGTTTATGTCTCCAGACCAAATTTTGAAGATACAAACTAAGCCAACTTACCTCAGAGTTATTAAAAGCAGCATCTACATCATCAAGATTCACATCCTCTTCCTCTTCGAAGCTTGGTGAATGATAATCCTTTTTGAACCATTCATCTTGCAGAATATCAGAAATCGTAATTCTCTGCAGAATTGTAGTTTTTCTCATTAGAGAGCACAAAATAAAAAATAATGCTAAGAGGAAACCTAAGAACATCAGATACTTCCACGTGAACGATAAAATGGAAGTCACAAATAAAGCTACAGATCTTACAGTTAACGGGCTAGGATCAAGAATTCGTTTTATCAGTTTCTTAGCACCAGGTGAGAACCACGATGGATACATAACTTCTGCCCGTTGGATCTGCAAAAGAAAGAGAACACTGTAAATAGATTCTGAAAGGTGCCATGCATTAGACCCTCCTACAAAGTATAGATGCTCACTTTTTTGTACAAAGTCATGAGATTTGGGTCATCAAAAGGCAAGTAACCAGCCATAAGCACAAATAGAATAACCCCGCAGGACCACACATCAGATGCTGCGCCATCATAACCTTTATCAGTGAGCACCTGACATCAAATGTAACAAATCAATTTAATAGGCATAAAAGCATATAACAGCTACATAATCCTTAGAAACATAAGTGAGTACCTCTGGAGCTACGTAGTTTGGAGTTCCACAGGCAGTGTGAAGCAGACCGTCTTCCTGCAGAAAGATGGAACAAAACATCATTACAGTTGCAACGTTATAAACAGATCATACAATATTTTTAGATGAATTACAAGTTAAACCTCCTATCAATATGGGAACACAGTTTTCTTTATAACTCTAAACAAATTAAGGGTAACAATATTTCCATGCCTGATCTGTCTCCTAGCTAACCAGCAACTGACCAGAATTTACAAAGTCTACAAAAAGCTACATAATATTTTAATGGAGCAATCAAACTTTACATGAAAAGAATGCATAAAATAGGACAAAGGAATTTTCGATAAATCAGAAAGCTTTAGATTCAGTAATGCTAATGTTACTCCAACTTGGATGCAAGCTATATGGTGAAAGAAGTTCCATGTTTTTGGCCTGAAACAAATGTCAAAAGTTCATGTCATGTCGGAATGGCGGAGTATCACAGCCAATGTGAATTCTTGAAGTAAAATACAATGCATCCAATTGATAGACTGTTGTGGACTTCAAGTATGATTTGGAACTGCAGCCCTTCTTGTACCACCAGTCTGAAGAACTCCAAGAGCATGGAATCCAAATTAAAGATAAAAAGAGTGTAGAAATTCAACAAGCATCGAATCAAAGTACAATGACCTATAAGGGTAGAACCGTAGAACTGTAGAACTGTAGAAGGAGGCTTAGGCAAGTCGCTAATATAGAAATTCAAGTAGCTAAAAAAATTGCTATGTGCCTAAAGAACGGGGATTGTTGTTGAAGGCATTCAACAGATACAAAAATTAGAACCATGCATAGGAGAAAAAAAGGCAATACTCACACGAACTTGCTGAGAAAATACACTTAGTCCAAAGTCCGCAATTTTTAGACCACCAAAGGAGTCAAGAAGAAGATTTTCTGGCTGAAAAGCAAAGCAAGCCACCAAAATTAAAAAAGAAAGTAATATTAATACTCAGGTTGGAGTTTATTGAATTGCTGCGAGTAAGGTCTATGCAACTCTAACATGTAACAACATACCTTCAAATCCCTGTGGTATACACCTCTGCTGTGACAGTAATCCACAGCATTAATTAGCTGTTGAAAGTACTTCCTAGCATCATTTTCCTTAAGCCTGCCCTGCTTCGCCTGTACAAAACAAAATGAAGAAAGATTAGAATAGATAGGTATTTCATTGTACACAAGTCACAAATTAACACACTGCCGCAAAGAATAAGCCTGAGTACATCGTGACTTCATACATAGAGGCATATAGCAAAAAGTGACCAATTTCAAAGATGAAAAACTCACTATTATGTCAAAGAGTTCGCCACCATCAACTAGTTCAAGAACCATATAGATCTTTGTTTTGCTTGCCATGACCTGCTAGAGAAAGGATTAAATTAACTAAATGTACATAGATGTTTGGAGATCCAGACGAAAGCCAACACATGAAACAATTTTTCATCGAACACCAACTCTTTTTAGGAATTTTTTTGAGTATCATATTCTAGTATCATGCTAACACAAGGCCTTAGATATGCGTTAGGGCTAAATGCCTAAATCTCAGCCAAAACAAACATGATCACAAACACTAATGCAACATATGGTCCTTGAAAAGCAATTCATATAAGTGACAGGCAAATCCGATAAAATCAAATTTCTTAAAATACACTCTTGCTGCAGTAATGTTTAAAGTACACTAACTGGAATCCCACAATTTATTAATAAGAAGAAAAAATCTTAGCATTAAGCATGTACCTCGTGAAGCTGCACCACATTCGGATGCTTGATCACCTTCATTGTAGCAATTTCTCGCTTAATCTGGTTAGGAAAAATGAACAATATTTGAATGACAAAGATGTAACATGGCTACAATATTTAAGATTCTGGTATCCACCAAGGAAAGTGGACACAACAAATATATCATATAACAATGACAGTATGCAGTGGCAATAGTAGTGTTCACATTCATCAATTTTGATGTCATCTTTACTCTATTTCGGCCAAACGTAGAATTAAACTCTATATAAAGAGCATAGAAATGAAAGAAACTCAAGTTAAACCATACATTATTCCTAGTTGTACTGATGCGGGTATAGTTTCCAAAAAGGTTGAGATTGGCTGAAATGAGGGCTAATAAGATAACAAAACCATATGATGATGACACTTCATCAAAATAAAACTATTGTCATCACTTTTCCAATATTAAAGTGCTGAGATATTTATAAAAATTGTCTTTGGCTGTATGCTAGAAACCTTGAGACTTGTTGTTTTGGGACATCTGCAAGCTACAAGAAGTCTAGAACATCAACAAATGGTTGAATATCTAAAATGCACCTTCTGCACATTTTCTTCACCAATTCATTTCCAAGTCAAACCTGCTTAAAAGTTAATACAATCCACCCATCGTTGTATAATTAACCACATTTCACTTTTGCGATCAAACTTCCCTAGCTGTGACCATATTTGCTATCAATCAAGTATTAAGCCACCTAATTACAGGTTCAGATTTTAACAGTGAGATTAATTTAGTATACCAAACAATTACTTCATGGGCCATTACAACATCAACAGAATTTTTCTAGTAAATAGGTGACCATGATGGGCTTTCCAACAAGTAATAGCGAAGTCACTTCCTTAATCCTAACAAGGCCTAGAACCGTAGAACGTTTTTCTTGTTGCATTTCAGATCGTACAATAACAGCAAATCACGGGCCCTCGCGGCAACTAAACGATGAAGTTGGAGAGCAGTCAGACTTCTTAAACTACTTTGTTCTAAACCATATATTATGACACTTAAGAATGTGTTGGTGATTTAAGTGTAATTACCGGTTCATTTGACGTAATTAAAGATTGGTTCATGAATGGGTAATTTCTAAATAATAAAATGCTAGTTCGGGAAGTACGGAGTGTACGCTTGCATAATTATTTACGGAATTACAGAATAGTTTTCGTTCGAATAACTATGCGGGGGTTCGGGGGCAACGGCCCCGAAACTTTGGATTTAATTAATTCCCGTCAGAATTTCGAAATCCAACAGGATTAATCTGAAGGGTTGCAACCCTTCAGGAATTCGTTTCCCTTTTCCCTTGTTTCCCCATTCCTCTTCTATAAATATAGATTGAGGGTCAGAARGAAAAAKGTTAGAGAAATAATCAATCCTTCTGCATTCTGATCGAATTGATAAACTACACAAAATACTTCTTAAATTATATCTCTGTTTCCTTGCCAGAATCAGAGGGCAACCGTCTTATCTCAATAGAAAATTCGATACAACCCAGACACTAAGTAAGGGTCGAATTGTTCTATTAGGAAAGCATAGCGATTCGGTGCGGTTTTTCATTTTGTCTTTACAGTTCGTGATACAATTCCTAACAGAATGTGCAATTGGTTAACCGTCAATTTCAAACTACAATAATTTAGCTTAAATTTTCGACATTTTGTAATGATTGGTCCCCATTATGTATTTGGACTATACTACAAAAAGAGCATTCATATGAGTGAGTTAAATTTAATAAACACCACTAAACAATTCCATAAATCTGAAAAGTTCAACCGGAATCTACAAACAATTATACTCCGTACAAACTAAACTACCTAATCACTACCTTGTCACATCTAACTCAACTTTTTTTTTCCCATAACTCCTATGTAGAACTATTGAAAATGTAAAATTGTGCATTATCGTCGCCACACAAACATTTCTAACCACTAATCATTAAACAAATCCGTAAATCTGAAAAGTTCAACCGGAATGTGCAAAACTGTAGTCCGTACATACTATACTACCTAACCACTGAACGTCTATTACGTAACTCCCAACTTTTTTTTTCGTAGATCGCATGAAAAACAATTTCAAATGTAAAATGATATACTCGTATTATCCGGCTGCAGACCGTTTGTAGTCGTTATACCCATGTAAAAATGACCCAATAAGAACACATCCGGACCAGATCCCAAAATAAAAATAACCCGACTGCTCAGGCCTGATATGTGCTATCACACCCAAAATAACCTGCCTCGAATGTCATTCGCCAAGTCTAGCGGAATCTACAAAAACTATACTCCGTACATACTATACTACCTAATCACTTCCTTATGAACGTCTACTACGTAACTCCGACTTATTTATTACGTAGCTCGTACAAAAACCTATTGCAAATGTACAATCATATACTCGTATTAACCGGCTGCAGACCATTTATTGGAATGATTCAGGTCGACACCAAACTATGTACAGCATTAAGACTATGTTGTTGTAGTCGTAATACCCATGTGAAAATGTGACTCGCAACTAAAATGACCCAATACAAACACATCCGGACCAGATCCCAAAATTAAAATGACTCGAACTGATCAGACCCAAAATGTGGCAACACACCCAAAATAACCCGACTCGAATGTCATTGGCCAAGTCTAGCGGTGGTCCCCAAAATGATATGAAAAGCATGAAGATTACAATTCTCGAGCACAAACTAGTAATTATAAACTAACCAGTCGTGTGATTAGTTAATAATTAACTAATTACAAAAAAAATACTAATTAAGTAGAGTAATTAATAAACAATGTAACACGCAAAAGTAAAGAAAGGGTGAATTAATTAATTAGTTAATTAAAAATTACCTGTTCAATCATTTTATGACGAAGGACTAAATCACGATTAAGAATCTTAATAGCGACAAAATCACCGGTTTCAACATTCTTAGCACATTTAACTTTGGCAAAGTTACCTTCACCAAGTGTTTTACCTAATTCGTACTTTCCTACCCTCGTCCTCGTTACCGGAGTTCTTCCGTTCATTCTCCGACCAAATTGTGTTAATTCAAGTAATTAGGGTTACGAAGTTGGGGGATTTAATCCGAGGTTTTAGTTATGGAGTTTTTTAATTTTTATGTTTTTGGTGGGAATTGTAGGGGAGTTATTTCGGTGAGTAATATAGGAGCATGGAGGAGAAGGAAGAGAAAGAGAGAAGGATAATAACTAACTAGATAGTCACTCGATAAGGGGAAGCGGAAAAGACGCGTAAATGGATTGCGGGTCCCTCGGAGTCTTAGACCCAGAAAATTTTGATCCGATTGGAGACCCGGAATAAATTGATATATTCGTTGTAAAAATTAAAACAAAAGTAGCATCTCATACTTGTGGATGTCAATGGGCGTGGCGGTAGAGTTGGTAAAAGTGACCCGACTTGATAAAGCTGACTCGATATTGGAATTTGACCCAAATGTATGACCCGAAAGTGACCTGACTTGAGTGATCCGAAATTACCCGATCAATCCGGATTGAATTAATTAAAGCAAAATCATGACCCGAAATGACCAAAACGACCTAGATCGAACCGACCCAAAATGAACATATCTGAAGTGTTCTGACCTAAAAATGAGTCGGTCTGAAAATGACCCGATAAATTATTGACCAAAAAATAACCCAATCCGCATTGACTCGATCCATACCCGACTTGAATGACCATTTGTCAGGTTTAGGCGCGGGTATATGTGAGTATCGCGCCGTACCAGCTCTAATTGGTATGGGTATAGGTATGGATAGATCTTTCGCGGGTGATGGGGCGTCCACAATCAACTGTTGGTGGAGGGGTACATGATGACAACAAAGAGGTAGAACTGTTTGAGGATGCACAAAGTCGCAGTTGCGGTGGTCGTTGGTAGGAAAGCAAGGCACGACGGTCAAAGTGACCTATATTTATAGACGAAATGGTAGAGAAGAGGATGCCAAGGTGAAGAATGGTGGTCGACGGCTGAAGATGGCGGCGAAACATGAGTGGCCGTAGTGAATGTTGGTTTAGAATGCGGTAAATAATGGGCGATTGTGTAATACCCGGATATTTTGGGATCCGTACGAGAACCTTGAGATGCGTTAAAGGGCCAACGGACTGGATAAGGAGCCATTCGAGAGTAAAATATAGCCTTACACTAGATCAAGTGAAGCTTAAACTAGACCGAGTGAAGATTTAAGTGGACCGAGTGAAGCATATAGTGGACCGAGTAAGCTGGTATTGGACCGAGTAAATTTGACTCGACCGAGTACAGGGTGTACTCGACCGAGTGAGCGGCACCCGGCAGAGGACCGAGTCACTCGACCGAGTGACGCTGTGCAGTACCCGATAAATGACATTTCGACTCCTAAACCTAATTCATTCCTATCTTCTTCTATATCTCTCTAAACTCTTTCTCTTCTCTCTAAAACCTCTCAAACACCTTTTCTATGCGATTCAAGCTTGCCTTAGAGGATTGTCCATCTATCCTTCCTTCCTTCCATCTATGTAAGTAAGATCTATCTTTTTCTAGTATTTATAACCCTAACTTTTGGGGGTTTTGGTTATGGGTAATTATTTTATAATTAGTGAGTGTATTATGGGTGATTAGTGGGTAATAATAAGGGGTTTTGTATTGTATAATAGTATAGGATGTATTGTGATAGTATTATGTGACTTGTGTAGGACGAGACGGTTTCCTGAGACGGGATTGTGTCGGATTTGACTAGATATTGAAGATTTGCTAAAAGGTAGGTTAATCCTACTCAGTTTCGGTATTGCGTGCATTGTTAATGGTCATTTGTTACTACTTGCATCAGATGAATCGTATTGCATCTCATGTTGGTAATAAGGGATTCGGAAAGTCTCACATGTGTCGGAATTGGCATTTATGGCATGTTGGCATATCATGTTGTATGGTATATGTTGCATATCGTGATGGTTGCATATGTTGGTGGTTGGTGATGTTATTGTGATTGTTATGGAGATGTAAGGCAGTTGGGAGACCGTCTTATGCTTGAGTCACCTTTTGGAATTTCCCACTCCATGAGTGATGTGCACATTAATGGCTTGAGTCATGGAGGGATACGTGAGGTTGAGTCACGTCGTCTAGCAGGGGATCCGAGTCGCTCTTGGGCCCGATACCACCGGTGTGTCCGGCGTACCTTTTTTGGGTTGTGGTCCGGCTATGTTGGTGGGCGGTGATGCGGTGTCGTCAACGAGTTGTAGGTACGACTGGGTGTGTCCCGGTATTGGAGTGGCGTTAGTATAACCGAGTCTCGTTCATGTAATTGTCGCATTGCATAATCGTATTTCATTCGCCGTGTCTTACATGCTTATATTATCGAAACTGACCGTTTGTGGCTTGTGTAAATTGTCACCTATTTTCGGGTGGCCTGTGTTRATCCATATGATATTTCCGATCATATGGAGAGCAGGTTATGTACAGGTTGTTTTTGGTGTCGCGCGGGAGATGGGACGAGCTTCAAATTTGGAGTCGAGTTGGCATGAGATAGAGTTGTTTAGAGGGTCGTAGTAGTATGACTTGTATTCATTTATTCAATTTTTTACATTTATGTAATTCACTAAACCGTTATTTATAAAAAAGGCTTCTTGATTCTATCTTCGAATCACTACCTCGAGAAACTGAGATGGTAATGCTTCAATTGTCTTGGCCGAATAATTGGGGTGTTACAAAGTGGTATCGGAGCGTCGATTTTGGAACCTGAACCAATGAACCAAAATGAATCTAGAAGAATCTAATAAAACGAACCCCCGACATGAGTACAATGGGAGATCGGTTTTAGACGAGTAGGCGCCCTCATGTCAAAGGTAGTGCCTATTGTCTCGGTTGGTCACCACGTGGGTGGATATAAGTACGGGTAACGCAATGTGAATCGTGGTATGGTTGCATGTATGTTGTGCTAATGGATGCATTCATATAATGTGTGTATGTGTGTGTGCGTGTACATGACCTGGATTAGGATAATTGTGGAAGTTGGATGAAAAGAGTATGAGTATAACATGTTTCGGGAAGATTGTGGTGCTCGTATACGTAAGAGATATTGGTTTCGAACGTTGGCGTGTAGATATCATACGTGTGTTTGAATTTTCTATTGTTATTGCTAGGGTAAGAATGATGATGATGGTTGTTAGAATAGCTACGAGTATGAAGGTAATATGATGGAGACGACAAGTATAATGTCGTATGAGCTAACCCGGGGTAAGCCACCGCTAGGCGGTGGACTCCCCAACCTTTTATTTTGTTGTAGGGGTACCTCATTCGAGAATTTTGGACCTCACAGGACCACTAGACCGAGTATGAGCATCAACTCGACTGAGTGAGGTATAACTCGACCGAGTAGGCCCTTGATTCGGCCGAGTGGACCGATCCAGAAAATTAGTACATTTCTGGAAAATCCACTCGACCGAGTAGACCGGCCACTCGACCGAGTGGACCTGGACCTGTACTCGACCGAGTGAACTCATCCACTCGACCGAGTGGATTACACGGGTAGAATTTACTCGGCTAAAGCACTTTATTTCCTCCTTATTTCACTCTTATCCTCATATCTTCATGTCTTCATCACTTTCCTCACCAAAAACTCAACCAAAAACCTCCATTGTCGCTCTATTAGCTTTGAATTCATCTTATTACTTCACTTTTCTTCCTCCTACTCCATTAATTTAACAATGTAAGCTTATTTTCTTTCCTTATCCTTTTCCCCAATTTGATTTTTTCTTTAGATCTACACTAGTTTACTTATGTTTTGGTAACTAATTGTATGTTTATGCTTAATTCATGATAGCAGTAATCTTTTTACACCATTGTTGTTGTTAAAAATAAAACTTTATGTTGAAAATTTGTCCACCATTGCTGAGCTCGAAAATAGTAGTTTTTGGGTAATAATTGGGTTTTTTGTGTTTGTTGTTGAGTATAGTTGATTAACAAAGGCTTAACCTTTGTTGTTAGTTATGGATCTTGCCTTATATGTGAGAAAATTTTGTCTTAAAGACAGTCTTAATTTTTGGATTTTAAGGGAGACCATGCCCAAATTTTGATTTTTATGCATAAAACTTGGTTTAAGTATACTATAAGACCACCATTTTGACTAGTAAAACTATATATTGTCTTAGAAAGGAAGTTTTCGTCTTAAAAATCTCGTTTTAGAGTCTCGAAATAACCTTTGACGAAATTTTGATTATTACATCTCAAACATGGTTTAATGACATTGTTAATCAATAATCTTAATGGGTGTTATCAAGTAAGGGTTAAGATGAAAATTTTGTCTTAAAATGAGTCAAATTTTCGCACATGGTAATGACTCAAGGAGTCAAATTTCAATTTTTATACTTCAACATGCTTTAGTTATAACATGTAATGACTACCTACCACTACCAAAATACTATGAGACCGTATGTTGAGAAAGTTGCCGTTTTAAAATTTGTAAGCGTCCGAAAATCTTATTACAAACACAGCTAAATTTGATTTCCTTACTCTTATCATACTTCACTTGTTCATTATCATCCTAATCTTTTATCATAATGTCTTCTGAAGTCTTACATAAGAAAATTGTCCATTTTATTTTTGGAAATGGGTAGTATACCTACCCGGATTTTTATTTCTTTCAACTAAATGTTGTCTTGATTGTGTTTTGCACCCCAAATGTGGTTGGTAATGTCATGTATTATTTGCAACTTAAAACTCTTAAAGTCTAGAAATAATTGGGTGTTGTTAATTAGTCTACCCGGATTTAATCCTCGTACCTAGTTCAAGCTAAAAGCTTCTTTTGACTTCTCCGTTTTTGCTATGATGGGTGTCCTGAGATTTCCCAATTATGTGGAGTGTGGAAGCATGTCAACAAATTTTAAAAATCCTATGTTCGTTTCCATGAGGTAATAAAGTCAAAGTTTTAATTACTTCCTGTCACCTTAATTAGAATGAAAATGCAAGTAGTATTTGTCAAGATTTTGTTTTCATCTCCGAGTAAGTAAACTTTCTCTAAATGAAAGCCATGTCATTTCTTTAGTTGTGATAACTATTAATTTAAAACATGGGGGAAAACTTCTATACCATTCCGAGCTATTTAATTCTTACGTCTTCCGTTCCGTATCTTGTTGTGTGAATTCATCTTGTAGCATGTCAAGGAACGCTAGAACCGGCCGTGGAAGGAACGCCCGTCAACAACAACCACAAGAACCAGAGGCTCCACTCGCCATTACAATTCCCGAGTACTCGGAGATAAACTTTGGGAGTGAGGATCATCAGGATAATTTCCTTATCCTAGCCATTAGGAGGATGGCGGCGACGAAGTTTGTGTAGGTGGACACGTTGGAGGCCTTGGGAATTGAGATGGAGGTCCACGACATCTTTAGGGTCCTTGGGTTGGAAGGAATATACAATTTATAGAAGATAAGCTACGACAACCTTAGCCTTTAGTTCTTAAGCTCCTTCACCTACAACGATAGCACTCACGCCGTGAGTTTTAGGATCAAGAACACCCCTTTTAATTTATCTAGTGATGACTTGTTGATCGATTGGGGGTGAGGAGGCGAGCCCCGGGTATACATGATGAGGTGGAGAAAGACATGAAAACCGGAAAGTAATTCTACCTCTATACTAATAAAAAGAAGATCGGGGTTAGTAGCATGAAGGTGAACGATGTTGAACATCCGATCCTAAAAGTCTTCCTACACTCCTTGACCCACCTCCTATATGGGACAAAATACACGAGTAAGCTTAATTCAACAGAGGTGATAATCCTAAACTCTTACCTCAACCCCCGCTTTGAGGAACCCTTCTACTTTAATGTCGTGTCCTTGGTGTGTGGTGCTTTGGCAAGGATGACTGACTTGGACTAGTGATCCTTAGATTGTAGGGCTCTGGCGACTCGGCTAGCCAAGAACTTGTTGGATTATGAGCCGGGGGCGGTGGACGTGCCCATGTCTAGAGGAGTTGTGTATTTCGACCTTTCGTGGATGAAGTATAATTCTTGGATGGTGGATGGGAAGGAGAGGGGCACTTACTTTTAGAAAGTGGACGGACCTTGGCACATGAAACTTCCCGCCGAGGAAAGACTATTCCCGACCTCACACCTAGAGAGAGTGGAACCACCTCACCCCCGTGCCCGACACTACACCTTCCCGAGTGGCCTTACCTTTGATATTGTGGATGAAACCGTAGAACGGAGTACCCCTCCACCACCTTCTCCAACTCATCCTTCCGTTAGCCGAGCTTCTACATTATTCTCCCGACCTATGCCTACACCTATGCCTTTGCCGATGATGCACCCACCTTACACCGAGGGCTATGCCCAACCTAGCCAAACTATGACTCCAACTAACTTTTGTCCTATATCATTCATCAGGTGAACACCGATTTGGTGTTGAGGGACATGACTGAGGCGGCTTATAACCAAGGAGTGCAGCCCGCCCACTGTCCTAGCTTTTGGACTAGACCGGGAGATACTTCAGGTGTATTTAAATCCTATGGTGTCCAACCATCGGATTAGGGTACCAATAACCCGTTTGGTTTGGGGCACTTGCGTGACCCATGGATGGGTGCCCCTGGGACCCATTTTGATAACACCTCTCAAGGAGTTGGATTTGGGGAAGGAACATCTGGGGCGGCCACGGAGGCCGCGGAGCAAGGGGATGAAGGTCATGGAGATGGCGGTTATAACGAGGGTGGTTATAACAATGGTGATGGTGGCCTTAACGAGGGTTTCTATGGCCATGGTGACGGTGGGTATAACCGGGGTTTTCGTGATCTTGTGATGATTGAGAGCGCGGAGACCTTCTCGGAGGGACTAGAGGATGAAGACCAAAAGGAGTACAGCACCGCGAGGGAGGAAGAACCCGCTAAAAATTCGGGGGCCTTAGTGAGATGGGTAAGGAAGCTCGGGAAGAGGAAGAATTCCTCCCATTATCTAGATCGTTTTCTTTGAGTCGGGATAGTGTAATGGTCGTGTCGGATTAGTTGTTGAACAAATTATTTCTTTGTGTTGTAACCCGGCCATAAGGCCAATTCTAGTAGACTTGTTACGATGAGATGGTGTAGTAATCACCATTGGGACTTATTTTCATGTATGTGTAACAATAAGTAGGCTTAGAGACCAATTTTTGCCGATACCTCTACTGCCCAACGGTACTCGGTCGAGTGCCTCATCCACTCGAACGAGTGATCTTCTACTCAACCGAGAATACCTCCTTACTCGGCCGAGTGCGCTATAATAAGATTCTAGAAAGTTGTAAAATTTTCCTACTCGACCGAGTCAACCCATCTACTCGACCGAGTAGCTTCAATTTGGCCTATTTTCGTGAAATTTTCGACTAAGCACGATGTTTATGACCTTTATTTGCGAATGTACCAACTTCCTAATAGGCGACTGACCTAAAGGACTTGACATGGTAGACTTTCATGGATTGTTTACGTTTGATTGCGTTGCTTTATGTGTTTAAAGTACAAGTGTGGTTAAGTTTACAATTGTTGCGTGATAGCATAGATAATATGACAAGTTCACCCTCCATGATGTTAGTTGGAAAAGTAAAAAGTTAATAAAAATTGCGTGTTTGGTGGGCGTCAATTATGTGTCACATACTCACATAGTAAGTAATTGAACGCATGCCCGAGGATAGTGGTGGCGGTAAACGGAAATGTTTGTACAAATATAGACATAGTTAATAATGTATAACGTGCGAATATAGTAGCGTGAGTCGAGTAATAGAATGTATAAGTAGTGGAATCATATAGGGAAGATATACGTAGTAATCAAGGGAGTGCGTGAGACCGAAAATCTACCATTATGGACGCTTTCGAACGACTTATGATAAAATTAGTGATGTTGAGCGGCGAACTTTGTGTAACACCCCTACTTACCAAGGAAACCTGTACTAGACTTTCCCTGACACCAAGGGTGCTACCATCTCGGTTACCCAAGGTAAGTACATATCAAATAGACCATAAAGGAACAACACTTTATTAATTACATTTTATGTGGACAAACATACAACGCTACTTCACCGTACTAGTACACTTGTGGACTCTAACATAGCTATACTGATAACTGCGTTAGCGATCTCCCATCCCCAAACATGATCATCACAGAACAGCAAAATGTAACAGCACCACGCCACCATTCCTGAATGGATCATCACAGTTTTTAAAACATTAAACAGGGCCAGTCCACTGAACAATCACATACAATAACAATGTAAACGAAATGTAACAGCACCACGCCGCCACCATCACAAACACCATCACCTAACAACAAGTAACCGACCGACTACACACCGAAGTGTATAGCCCTGCCAGTGGAAGACCGCAGCTAACCACCTAAACCACCCACAATAACCCAAGTCCCTTAATGTGCATATCCCTCCTACGCTGAGAGAACGCATGAGGCGAACAATGGAGGTGAACCACCTCTCACAATGGCTCACAAACAATATCACAATCACAATACCGATCACACCCAACTCCAACATCCACCACACCAACTCCGCCATCACTACATCATCACAAACATAGAACCATATCATAAGGCATAGTACAATACCATCACATTAATACGCATACAATTATACAGTCAACTGAGTAGAAAATCCTACCTGTAGCGCATTCCATGTACCATCAATCATCAATCATCAATTCAATCATATGAGCATTGCATACCGA
This sequence comes from Silene noctiflora, assembly GCA_009801015.1. Classification (NCBI taxonomy): domain Eukaryota; kingdom Viridiplantae; phylum Streptophyta; class Magnoliopsida; order Caryophyllales; family Caryophyllaceae; genus Silene; species Silene noctiflora. The sequence continues at coordinate 21,426 of VHZZ01005628.1, forward strand.
CATTAACACCTACAACAAGGGTATGACTCGATTACGCGCAACATAATCCTAATCCCAAGACATACAGACGGTGACGATGACTTACCTCATAATACGATAGGCTGACTAGGTCGGAATCGGTGTAACCTTCCATTCCCGTGGTAGTCTCCTAGGTGTATGCTAGCAAGGTGGAAGATGAGTAGAAGGGACGATGTGTCGATTTAGGGTTTTGGGGAAAAGAGAGAAAAGAAAGAAATAAGAAAATGATTCCGAAATTCTGACTTACGCGTAATATATTATTACCCTGACAACGACACACTCGGTCGAGTGCCAACACACTCGACCGAATCCCCTGCACTAGGCCTGTAATACCCGCCATTCTAGGACCTTTGACTAGCGTTGACCAACCGTAACACTTGTCGAGTCTCGTCTGGCTCTTCGTGGATGAGTGATAGTAGAGTCACTCGATCTAGCTGTGGTCACTCGATCGAGTAACCTAGTTACTCGATCGAGTAAGTGTCACTCGATCGAGTGCATTAGTTACTCGATCGGGTAGGTTGCGTCAGCGATAAAAGATATATCGCGAAATTAGAAAGTTAAATCAGTTTCTTTCATTTTCTTTCTTTTTACCTAAAAACCTAGATGTCGCCTCATCAGTCCTCCCTTGTTCTCTCCCTCTTGAGAACAAAGGGAGGTGCGTCGCCATGGGAGTCGAGAGCAAGAG
>VHZZ01005629.1:3194-28561 GCA_009801015.1 Silene noctiflora
TCCTGCCTCAATTTTCCAAATTTGAAGTCTTCAGGTGTTCCCGGCCGGTCAGCCGGCCGCCGGTGGCATGACCGGCTGGGAGATCTTGACCAAGGCGAAATGTTAGTTGACTTGATAGATCATCAGGTGCTCCCGGCCGGTCAGCCGGCCGCCGGTGATATGACCGGCTGGGGCACTTTCTTCCTCATTTTCACATTTTCTTCATTTCTTCATTCAGCTTGTACTCCCAGCCGGCAGGCCGGCTGCCGGTGTCATGCCCGGCTGGGAATGTTCCTGCTTCTTTTTCACATTTCCTAGCCAAGTGTTCAACTACATGAGCTCCCAGCCGGTCAGCCGGCCGCCGGTGGCCTACCGGCTGGGAAAGCTTCTTAACTTTTTTTCTTCCCTCTAAGGGCATGGTCCCCCCAGCCGGCAAGCCGGCTGCCGATGGGAGACCGGCTGAGAAAGCTTCTTGACATCTTTTATTTCCTCGAAGGGCATGGTCCCCCCAGCCGGCAGGCCGGCTGCTGGTGGGAGACCGGCTGGGAACCACTGAAGAGCTTTTTCCACTTCTTTCCTTCCTTGTTCCGAAACAGGCCCTTTGGCTCCTATTTTCTCGATTTCCGCGCCAATTCCTGCAAGGCGAGACAAGTAATCATAGTACGGGAAATAAGGGGACAAAACGCACATAAGGGCACACAAATCCGCGCGAATCGGGCCAAAATATGAAGAAAAGAGTAAGGAAAGAAGACTAATTCGGACACTTATCACCGCCCAGCAGGTGATAAAAAAATCCCGTTCCACGACTCTATCCGCTTAGATACCCCTTCCACCATGCTTTCAAAGATGTCTCTTTTTGATGATTGGAATTCTACCGGTATACCAAGGTATTTCTCGATTCCTTTATTCTTTTTAATTTCCAAGCATCTCAGAATATCCCTTGCCTTACTCATTCTTGTACTGGGGCTAAAAAGAATTCCTGATTTTTCCTCATTTAACTTCTGTCCCGCCGCATCACAATACTCATCCAAGATTTGCTTAAGATGTTCGACCGATTGACCCTTATCCTGTAAGAAGAAAACCGAATCGTCTGCGAAGAAGAGATGGGTTAGAGGTTTGATCCCCTTACATAGTTGAATCCCTCTGATCTTACCCAACTCCTGAGCATGCATAACGTTTCGAGCCAACACCTCCATACAAAGGATAAATAAATATGGGGATAAAGGGTCCCCCTGCCTTAAACCACACCTGGGTGTGAAGCTACGGAGTGGTACCCCGTTTAGCAACACCTCATACGTTACCGTCGACACACAATTCATGATGAGTGAAATCAGGTTACCTTGGAAACCAAAGCGTTGGAGTACCCTTTCCAGAAACGACCACTTGATTCGATCATATGCCTTACTCATATCCGCCTTAAACGCACATATCCCATTCTTTCCTTTTCGATGACCATTTATTTTATGAATCGCTTCATGAGCCAACAGAATGTTATCACTAATATGTCTACCTTGGATGAAAGAAGTCTGAGTTTCACTCACCAGATATCTCATAACCTTTGTCAAACGGTTTGTAATACATTTCGTAATGACTCTCATTACTACATTACAAAGACTTATCGATCTATAATCAGCAACCCCCTCAGGACTCTCAGATTTTGGGATTAACGTAATAAAAGTTCTATTCAATTCCTTTAGCACTTTCCCAGAGTTCAGAACCGATAAAACTGCTCTCGTCACATCCTTTTTAACCAAGGGCCAACATTTCTGATAAAAACAAGCAGGAACACCATCCAGTCCCGACGCCTTGAAGGCCCCCATTTGGAAAATTGCACATCTTACCTCCTTCGCTGTGAAAGGTCTTCCAAGACGCTCCATATCTCCCTCCTGAATGCCCCTCGTACTGTGCGCCAACATTTTTTCCGATTGTTCAAAACACCCCTCATCCACACTACCGATATCTGCCTTGTATATATAGCTTCATATACTCCATCTGAAACACATCCCCTACTTCTGCTGGGTCGTAGATCCACTGTCCATCATTACCTCTTATACCATGTATATAATTTCGCCCAGCTCGGCCTTTAACCCAAATAAAGAAATATTTTGTACATGTATCCCCCTCCACCAACCACTTCATTTTTGCCCTTTGCCTCCAGTATGTTGATGCCGCAATAGCGAATTCCTTAGCATTCTCATGAACCTGATTATACACCGTCTCATCCCTCTGCATGATGGCCACATTCATCCCATTTTCCAGCTTGTAATCAAACTCCTCCCATTTCCTATCCCATTCTCGTTTCTTATCTAACGCCCATTTTTTAACCCATGTTCTTATCCCGCCTAGTTTCCGGCAGACTTGGAAAGTCGGCGACCCCACAAAAGCTTGCAACCAAGCCTCCTTAACTCCCATCAAGCACTCTTCATAATTAAGCGCCCATGCATCCAATCTATATGGTTTCTTTCCTTCACATCTGATTACATTAAGATCAACCTCAATGGGAGCATGATCCGAAAATTGAATAGGATAATGCTTTATTCCGGTATTAGGGAATACCGTCAACCAATCCTTTGATCTCATGGCCTTATCAAGTCTCTCATAAACCCTTTTCTCCCCCTCCCTATTATTGCACCAAGTGAAACGGGGTCTCTTAAATGGTATATCTATTAATTCCATCGTTAATTTCCACATATTAAAATCATATGCCCCATTTATCGATCTACTTGAGTTACTCATTCTATCGCATTCGTATTCAACTTGATTGAAATCCCCAATAATAAGAAAAGGGAGTGAACTACTTCCCAAAAATTCACCCAAATGCTTGAAGACCATGGACCGATTCGAGTACGTTGGATCCCCATAGAACAACACAAGATACCATAAACGACCATTATACTTTTCCACTAAWAGGATGATAAAGTTTTTACATGACATAACAAGGCTTAGCTTAGCCTCCTTCTTCAATCCCACCCATAGCCCATCGGATGTCCCCAAGGCACCCACCCCACAAAAGTTCCTAAAACCACATGACCTAAAAAGTGGGCTAATCTTATTCGCATTACATTTAGTTTCACTTAAAAACAGAAAATCATAATAACTAGTAGATAAAATCGCTCTTATCTTAGGAATTATAGGGGAGAGCGAATTATTTAGCCCCCTACAATTCCAACACAAACCCTTCATGACGAACGAGGAGGTTGTGAAGGCCCAACCTCCGCAAAGCCGACTTGACAGTTCACTGAGGAAGATCCACTTGATTCATCTATCTCCATCTCCTGCACACTCACCCTAAAAGCTCCCCTGATCTGCTTCTCCCTGCACTGTTTTATCCCTTCCCCATAACATCCTTTTTTTGCTAGTCGAAGCAGGTAGTCCTTAGCATTCTCCAGAGACGTTTTTGCAGCTTCAGGTAGAATATAATCACCAGCTTCAGTGCAGCATTTTCTCTTCCTTGCCATCCACATTTCCTCCTTGAATTTCCTCCTTAGATCAGATTCATGGTATACATCAGCCAAACCCATGAATCCATCTGAGGTGTTTCCAGTTTCAATATTAGCAAATAGCCTTGCTTTAGCTCCTACTTGTGGAGTGTCAAACCAGTCCTCAGCCTGTACTCTGTCCCCATTCTTCTTATTTGTTGAATTTTCAGCTTCCTCGAATAATTCCTCCAATGGTTTGAGAGCAGAAGATCCAGCTTGTATTTCCTTCCCTTTTTCGAGCAGGTCTTATTCTAACTACTCCATTGCACATTTACACCCTCCATCGTCAGAGAAAGGGTAACATAATAAGTTGATGCTAGACCTGTCAAAACTCGACTCGACCTGATCCAAAAACCCGAGAAAGGGTAACATAATAAGTTGATGCTAGACCTGTCAAAACTCGACTCGACCCGATCCAAAAACCCGACCCGCCCGACTCGTTTTTGTAGGGTTACAAACCCGATTTTTTGACCCGGGACCCATTTGACCAGAACCCGGAATGACCCGTTATCTTAGGGTCGAGACCTGACCCGAACGGGTCGACCCGTTGGATCAAAGATAAATAAAGAGTTTTATAAAATATTAATATTTATATATTATATTTGAAAAAGATAGTTAAAAATTGTTTTTTATTATTAAAAATTACAAATACAACTAACAAGTCAATTTTATACAACTTTTATAATACTTAATAATAAAAAAATTATTAACAAAATTTTAATTTAATAATTATGTCAATATAATTAACGTAAACGTCGAAATAATTAATGTAAACGTTGAATATGATAAAAATATTAATTTTAAATATGTTTTACGTTTTTAAAAATTATTTTTTTAATTAAAAAAATAGATTAAAAAAGTTGTTATAAATTATTTCTTGACCCGCATTCTAACCCTAACCTAACCCATGACCCGTATGACCCAATCCGTATCTAACCCGACCCATACTCTGACCCGACACATATGATCCGACCCAGGACCCGACCCGCATGACCCGTTTGACAGGTCTAGTTGATGCTCATATGAAAGTATGAAACCTCCACATATCATCCATAAAACTTTCCTCCTAACAAAGGGGCTAAGACATTCGGTTTAAAGCATAAATGATGAATTACAAATAAATTATACGTCATTATATTGTTATATGTTTAATTTTATTCTTTTTAATAATTATGGAGACTATGAATTAAGGATAAGTTTTATTCGTTTTGGCACAAGATACATGTCAACCGAGACAAGCCGATTAAGTGAAGCATCGAAGTAACTCGGTTTCTTCCAACTAGAGAAAGCACAGCTGAAAGTTCAACCAAATTTGTCTAAACTAGAAGCGCTCTTATTTGAAACTGGACCTAAACAAAGGAGGGAAGAATAAAGACTTCGCGACAATATACACTACACAACCTGGCTGACCTACGGAATTTGGATACACCAAATCTATCAATGAAGAATTAATGCCTCCCTCAGCTAGAGATTTTTATAACAATGATGATAAATATACACAGCAAATTCATCCAAATTAACCTAGATGCGTTCCATTTTTGCAGGTGGCGGCTTTCCTTTCTTCTGGCTTCTGCTGTCCATCCGAATACGATCGGCATACATTGGCAGTGTAATGATCTCATTTATCTCATTCAACAGAACGTCTTCTGTTATATTGTCTGTTATGCTTTTCATAACCTGCATGATTCAGTAACATAACCCTCAAACAATTAGAGACTTTAGAGTATATTTTATGCAACATTCGCCTGAAGTAAAAAATATTTATGTTATGCTGAACCTTTCTGTAGGTGTTAAATTCATTTGGGGTTGACTTATCAACTCTCACTCGCATGCAGACCCATACACTCTCCTCTGAATCCCACGAGCACTCAATAATTTTTCCTGCATACGATGATGGAGAATCGAAACCATCTGCAAATATTCAGAAGTATCATCAGGCATAAGATACCTGAATCAGTAATGTAGATAGAAAATAGATGCTTGTGACAAAAAAAACTACTGCCGACCAATTCATGGGGATCAGATGGTTCTTTTTTACAACAAAATAAACAGCTCCGAAACCATAACATTATTTGTAAGGCTGGAATTTCTGCTTTTGGTTCATGTTTTACTAAGACGAATGCGTGCTGGCTAGGGAGTCCCATATTCATGTTCGACCACACAAACTATGATTAAAAAGGGACACCGGAGAGAAGGGGGGACAAAGGGAGAGTTGATTTATAATATTTTATTATCTGGGAGAGAGCAACTGGAGGAGGGAAAGGAAAGATAGGAGACACGAGTGGGATAGATCCCTTCTTATTACCAATAACAGACCAGTTGTGCCATTCGTTCTCCATCTCATGTCCCATGACCTGCTACTTTTGACACACCTTGATATAACTTGGCAAAACTTTTAAGGTGTGATGAGTCAAAAGGAGAATATTGTGAACCTAAGAAGGGACACGAGTGGGATAGATGATCCACTCCCATTATTACCTTCGTTTCCCCTCTGCAAACCATAATCCAGAAGAACAACAACTCTTTCTGAAGTCTTCTTCGCCTTATTTAAATGTAATTAACATTCACAAGTTACATGTTCTGCTAAATCACTTTAATCCAAAAAGGGGGAACACGCCAACTCAGAGAAAGCTAAAAGAACGAAGAACAAGAAACAGGAAAGATGAACTTTAACCTCCAAAGGTAACTCTATTGTTGTCCATCAACCGCTTCTTCCCTCGATCATACAAATAAAGATATTCAGCACCATCTTCTCCTACCTGGAGAGAAAAACGGATAACAAATCAGTCGAGGACTGCTTCACTTAAAAATCAAAATTTAGATATGTAACCAAGAGCATAAATAGAATAAAGGACAGTTTCTAAACAATACCTCAAATAGAAAATCAACTGAATTCATTTCAGGGTATTTCCACTTTAAGAGTCCCTCGTGAGTCCTGGGAACATAGGGATCATCCCAACCCTAATGATGCAGTATACAGAAAAGGCAAGTTAAATCTTAACAGGAGACTTTCCAATTGTGTTGTGAAATTGCAAGGGATAGCCTCAACAGTCCTGATGCTCTCAAAGAATTATCATTCTTTTCTCTATGTTAAAATCTCTAAGAATAAAACAGATTCGATACCTAAACACATGTTTATCATTGGAATTCAACTCGTATTTTGGACGAGATAAAAAACGAAGTACCATTAAAAGAGCGGATTATAATCTTAATACATATCCCTTTCATTTAAAATTTTGACCCTAGTTTATAGCTCAGCACTCAATTCTTTAACTCTCTAGTGCAACTTTTGAGTTTGATTTATGAGTGATTTTGGAAAATCCTGAAAATAGTAGCTGAGATAATTTAATACTAAACCTATTTCTGTATTGTATGTGAGACTTTGTAAATGAAGACCATTCCAGAGTAATTCCACATAGCAACTGCTATAAAAATTTACCTGAAATATAAGACCATCGGCATCATGAGAAAGTTTAGGGATGAATTCTTTCAGAACCTTTCCCACAGTTGAGAGTAACCAAAAGTCCTTCCTCCTAACCTGAGAAACATCATATAATAAGCTCCTACAAGCCACAAAAAATGACCTCTGACAATGGACTAACTATAGTATGAATCGAACAGCATACCCTAAATGGTTCTAGATCATATCTATAAGGAGGTTTAGGGTTTTTGTCCATTGCCCGCCGCTCATTCTTTCGAGGATCAACCACCTCTTTCTCAATCAACTTCCAACGCTCACAAAACGGTAGCTGCAAGGAAAGAATTTATCAGAACAATGGAATGAACTCAAACACTAAGTGGTCCTTTGCAAAGTACATTCACATCAGTGGCAGATATTTGGATATCAGAAGGATGCAACATTGGATCAAAGCACAGAAAATGTTCACAAACTGTGGTCTGTGGATTAGCTTGGGGAGTTGCCAAACACAAACTCACATGTAGATCATTTTTTTTTTTTGGCAAAGACAACACTGTTATCCGCATTTCAGTAGATAAGGAATTACAGACAAGGAACAGAGCAGGCTTCATTAGATACTGTTCTCAAGAAAGAGAATCATGGGTGAAAGGAAAATTGAAGATCAAGTGAATTCAAATAGATTGGCTACCTGGAAACCACTCTAGCATCCCCGCTTTAGGACACTGCCTTGAACAAGATCACCTAAAACTCCTATTCTTTACATCAGAACATAATATTCCCTCTGTTCTTTGATGAATCACGGATCACTAAACCAAATGTTGACATTACAAAACTAGCCAGTTTACCACATCGGTCACTTGCAAACAAAAATCAACTATGGGTTGCAATAGTTCCCTCCCTTCTCTTTCTAGCTTCCCCAGCCATTCAAATATGAAAAGGGATTTCTATAGTTGTTCATTAAACTAGCAACAAACTTAATAAAAGAGAGTGAACCTATCAAAGGAAAAATACAGAAAGGAAACTGGGAACATATCAAAGGGACAGAGGGAGTAAAATGAAGTCATCAGTGATCTTTAGCTGATAAAACTAAATCCTCGCATGATGTCTATATTTGATAACTGACTTAGCAGCAAAAATAAAAAAGGACTTGCAAGAAAAATAGAGAACACAGCACTGACAATTGACAGTGATAAAAACGAATTTGAAAGTTAGTTCAAAGGTAGAAATTGAGCAGAACTTTCACATTCGCTCAGGACAGCTATGCAAGGAGAAAGTAGCGGGGCACAAGACACTCAATCGATGACTGCTATACACTCATCTACTATCCTAAAATACACCTCATATATCAATTCATGATCTCAACTTTCAAGGACTTCAGCTTCAAATATCTGATCGAGGCTAGCAAACCCTAGATTTCAGAAATGACAAATGTTACTTTAGAATGACTTCTGTGCATTTTATCGTCAAGCCAACCTGTATCCTATGTCCAACATGGTCATGCTAGCATAAATGTTAAGTCCAATCATCCACTGATTGTTCTGTGGTGCATCAGGTGGGATGACATGGATATCCACAGCTCTTAATCTTCTAATAGTCTTCTAAGAAAATCCCATATCACTCAAGTCTTAATGGTTGGTAGAGACACTAGGGAGTAAAGACGAACCTTTTCTTGCTACCAACCTCGTGCATTTTAAATTCAGTTACATACTATCCTGTGTTATGGAGCCTGTGCACGTATGTGTATCACTTGCACAGATAAAAACAAGCCAACATACAAAGATATTGTTATTTTGCTATTCCCCTCTTCGTCGCCAAGCAAGACGGTCAATCAGAAGTTATCTAAATTTAGATTCTACAAATGACATCAACACCCAAAGCTGAATCACTAAATGAAGGTTTGGATGCTGCTAATCACATTACAATCATGATTCTTTTTTTTATAACTCTTAATAGTCATTAACCCTTTGTTTGGATGGATTAACTTTGAGGAAAACGGAGGAGACAATTTCAATAGTTTTGATAGAATTAGAGGCAAACGAAGATGGGAAAATGACGCCTCCATTTCCCTCCTACAAGATAACTTAGAATTTTTCAAACACAAAATATTTGGATGGAAAATGACATTACTCCTCCCTGCTCCCTCCCTTCCATTACCTACACTCCCCACCTCCTTTTGTGTATCCAAACAAGGGTAAATGACAAAAAGGGTAAACAGATTAGAATCCACCCCCCAAAGTAATGTAGTAATGATTCCTCTCCATTACTTATCACCAATCTTGTCATAGTTCTTGTTTTAAGAACTATTACTCCGGTAATAGTTTTACCTCCATCTCAAGTGAGCCATAAAGTTTTTCTCTTTAGCTATTGCCCAAGCCAAAAAAAAAAAAAAAAAAAAAAAAAAAAAAAAAAAAAAAAAAGATTTTAGAGGAGCATTGTACTACAAAAGCTCAGGTGGGATGTAATAAGTTGCAGGTTCTAATAAGATTGCATAAGTTCTTAAGAGAGGAAGACCAGAATCTATCATCTTGTCATTCCCGTGATACAACAATTTAAAGGAAATTTAAAAAAAGTAACTTCAAAAACCTAATAAATTCATGAAAATGTATTTTCAAAGAGAGACCCCGCATCTCATGTCATGACAAAATAATACTCTTGGTTCATTTTTTACCAAACCTTGAACCGGGAAAAATTTTCAACCTCCTTGCTCAGCGATCGTAGTTTATACATTCCATAAGACAAGTAAAAAAGACAAGGTGATGACGTGTGAAAATGGCTCATGTTTAGTGGCCCCTACATCATCAACTTAACTTCGGCGCAACATTGACATTGCAGAGGAAAACAAACTTCATACCAATTGATCCAATGGAATACTTTAAGCAATTCTTCGCCACCCAAATATAAACCATCTGAATTATTGGAGCTTTGAAGCTACACATTATTTCGACGATAGTGAAAAGTGATGTAATACACACAAGTATTGAGCAATGTAATCTTTAAAAGAGCCAACGACCCCCTCTAAAGAGAAGCTCGGCTTCCACAACCTCATGAAGATGGGATCCCAAATTGACTTAAAGAAAGAACAAAAAGAGAGAAGCTCGGCTTCCACAACCTCATGAAGATGGGATCCCAAATTGACTTAAAGAAAGAACAAAAAGAGAGACCCGCATAGGAAGAAGGGAGAGAACCCCAACCACAACCAAAGACAGGACCAAAAGTCTTTTGAAGATCAATCGTAAATAAATTGGCTGTGCATCAACAATTGTAACACCGAAGAGAAAGACATTGGGTGACAAACTATTTACAAAAGGCCAAAAAGACAATAAATGGGTAACACCCATTTACAAAAAGATACCAAGGGGTGAATGGTGATGCCCATATACAAAAGAAGACCAAAACGATTAGGCTCACAAACTATCATGAATAATCTAATCTATAAGAGCACTTGTGTCCAACTATACAATAATCTCAAAAAGCAGAAATAGAACCGCTGGCACGTGGACGCAACCCCACAGAAAGATAGATGGTTCCATTCGAATCAAGATCACCACTAAATACCCCAACAAACCATCTTCAACACTACGCTAACCCAAACCTTTATCATTCTTCTCTTCAAAGCCAAAAGAATATCATTCACCGCATGGGGGTCAACCCAAATGACGTTGAAAACAGACAAGGTCCCACAAAGACAATACTCAAGGTAAGATACCCAAAAGATGATCAATGCATTTTTCATCATCACTGGCATAAATATACCAGCCAAAATGAAGCTTTTACTCCTAACCATGTCTAATGTTAGAAATTTTCCCTTCTGCTATTGCCTACTGTCAATGCAAAATAGAAAAACAAAGAAAAGAAAAAAAAAAAAAAAACTTTTGGTGCCAATTCAAAATCAAATTGGCTGGTACATTATGAAAGATAGGTGTTTCTTGAGCCCTCCTTTCCCTATATATACCTTCCTTACCTCTACTAAAAAGGATCTATTAAATCCGACAATAAACGCGACTCGAATGCACAAGCCATTCCATTTTCATTATTTTGTTCGTCATATCATTGTCTCTCAACACAAAAAAAAAAAGTCAGCAGTGAAAATAACGATAATAACAATCCAAGATCATATTGTACAAGTAATTAATAATGGTTATTACAAACCTCGGCTATGGACACTCGATTGATAGCAATCAGGTCATATATCAAGTATCTCCTCTCCTGTTTCTCAGGGCTTATGGTATCGATAATCATTTCTCCATCGAGCAATGTAAACTGGTGAAACTGTGAGAAAGATGAAATCAGCTTAACCATATATGCGCAAAAGAAGGTTGCTTCTCAGTTACCGATAATTCACAAAGGAAAGTCAGCTTTCACGTACTTCGGACATATTTTTGCAAGGAAATCTCAACTGGACCCTCCGAAATTTAAAATTTCGATCGACTAAGAAACAGCCATCGGACGACAGCAGTAACATGTATCTTGTTCCATCAGCTTTCCAGGTAGCATAGTAATAACGCTGCCTAAGCAGTTGCAAGTTCTCTCTGTTTCAAGTAAAGACAACATGCTGTCAATCATCAAATTCAGACTAGCAGTACATAAATCATCCTATCATACTATTACAGAGCAATAATGTACAGCAAACTTTCTGGACACGACTACCAGACACAGCTACCAGTCAGTATCACAGTAAATCCATTAAAAATCTGCCCGGATATGAATTACACTTTCACCACAATGTAGTTGGCGATCATTCACCATCAAAGCGAAAAAGAAAAAGAATTATAAAAAGGGAATTGGCAAGAAAATTTAAGGAAGGAACAAACTGAGAGACTAAACAAAGTAAAGTGAATGGGTGAGAATATGAGACAAAGAAAGAACGAAGAAAAGGGAAAGAAAAGCAAAGAAAAGAGAGAATGATAGAAAAAGGAAAGGAGCAGAAAACAAGGGGAAGTGAATAGGTTAGAATGTTTTGAAATGCTCTACACTTCTAGAATACCACTAAAAATCGAACCAGAGTGACGACAGTGTCCCTACAATATCACAACCTTGACAGGACAAGAAGCACCCATTACAACAAGCACCAGTTGAGCAACTAATAACAAACTAATCCCATAAAGGAAACAAATCAACTAATAACAAGAAGCACCCATGACTTCACTCAGGCAGAAGTACAAAAACAAAATTCAAGACCACAGAACAACATATAACCTAGATCCCATAAAGGAAAGAAATCAATCTGCTACATACAAGAAGCCATAACAATAGTGGTGCATGCCCCAACCTGTCAAGTGACACTGGATGAGACCCTGGAAAATATGAATGCGCCCTTGTCTGCAACCAAAAATGTAGTAGTAAATATTAGAATTAAACAAATTGAGCAAGCACAGCTAAGAAATCAAAATTTATAGAACAGGGACACCTCAAAAAGAAAGAAGGTATAAAGCCATAAGAGACAGCTGTACAAGTAATATTTGTACCAACAAATTGTATACATTCATCCTCATATGAGACAGTCTCATGACATGGTTATTGTCAAACCTCTCACATAATAAGTAGTTTTTTCAATTTCCCATCTTTCACTTTCACTTTCTCTTTCCTTTACTAGTCGATTCTATTGTGTTATATATTACGTTACGCATTATCTTAATGTCAAACGGTCTTGTACAAGACTTGCTTAAAGGTAGATCGTAGCTCATTATGAAGTGGTCATATCCAACATGCCCTTGCTCAACATTTACAGTACAGTTGGTTCTGACATACGATTCTTCCTATTTAGCGGAGTTTTGTTTCCTTAGTCCCCTACCCTGTCTCCAACAGAAACAAAATCCTGCCAAACTTCTTTTTGCTATTTTTCATGATGTTTCGCTTTAAGAAATAATGGAAAAAACTAATCTCACTTACATAATTTAAACAAATATTGTTTGGAAGGGTTCGAGTTTAAATGTATTTGCGAGGAATTTGAGATGAGTGTGTGAAGGGGAGGTCATTTACGAGAAAGAAAATATATATGCAAAGAGAGACGCGGATGAAAATTTACAAGAGTATAAGTGAAACAGAACATATTCAGTATTTGGCAGTTCACAAGGGCACATCCAGAATCAAACAAGAGACTGAAACAGTTTATCGGAGTATATGGAAAGAGAACCTATTGGGTATGCCTGACCCTACAAAAGGGCATGCTAGAAATGAAACAAATATGGTTGGGAAAGTATGCAAAAGAAGAAATATCACTCTCTTGACGGATAGTCGGATACTCACTTTCAGGAGTACAGGGAGTGAAGATAAGGGAACAATTTGCATCAAACATCAGTAAGAAATTCTCAAAACAAAAAAACAGAAAAAAAGTCTGCTGGAAAAAGTTGCAGCTTGAAAAGAAAGTACATACCGGAGCAGGCAGCTTGAGCATGTCCAAGCAGAATCTACGCAATTGAAATTCTTGTTCATCGGGTATTTTATCTCCTAGAACGTCGTCATTGGTTATCATTACGGTATCTTCCTGTTTTTCCTGTTGAAACAAGTAAAAAACAATATATTGAAATAATTACAAAGTTACCAAAGGAGAAATCGGAAACGTCCCAATAACATCTTTATTTTTAAGTATTATAGTGTGTTGATTAAAAGGAAGCAAAGGGGATGATGTCGATGCAAAAAGAGACACCAAGGAGGGGTCACCCATGCACAAAGAGACACCAAGCATGTGGTGGAGCTTTGCACTTCCAAATTGAAGAGTAAGGGAAGTCAAACGGGCCAGACTTGTCTAAAAGACAGCAGAAAATCTAAACAGCAAACGGGGAAAGCCCTCTTTATACAAAAACAAAATTATCTTGCCATTTCACTCAAAAGTAACTTTGATCTAGAAAATCATACATCCCAATTATGAGAATTGTTATTCCATATAACAATTTCCTTCACGGTGGCGTCTTTCAGAGAACCAATTCTGAAAAGGCCATGAAATAGGGTTTTAAGGAAATCCCCACATAAATGTCATGCCTGAGCAAAACTCCCACTCCATTTTCAACAAGTTAACATCTAGAGATAAATTCACCTCCTCTCCACTAACCTAATCTCTGGGCTCCGTATTTAAAAATATGGCATTCTTCCAAAGCACATCTTCTTCAATGACAATTATCCATAACGACTCAGCCTTGTGAAGGTGATTAATACCACAAACCGTTTGTTTTTGGACAACATGCATCATGTCACTTAACCAAATGAAAACTCATAGAGCATGTTCAATGTTGAAGATATCTTTTGTTGAAAATTAATTCTCCAATACTCTCCCTCCTTGAATAGTAAAGACCTCACGACTCTATCCTCACAATGAAACTATTCCCATCAATTCTCCACTCACTATTTATGGACCCACTTCACTTTCTCAGCCATCCAATTAATTTTTACTTTTTATTTTTTCAAAATATATTTCAAAATGTTTTTTTCACAGTATTATTTTCAGCCAATAATAAAAAATATTCAGAAACAAACATTGATATGTTAAAAAATGGAAAAAACATACTTTAAATTTTTATAATAATAGAAAACATAATTTTTTTTTTACATTAGCTTTTATTTTCCTTTATTTAGGTAATAAGTAGATGAAACACCGCAGAGGAAGTAAAAGAAAAAATGGATAGTTATCTTCTCTTTTACTTAAAATGGAGGATGTAAATGGAGAGTCAATTCTCAATTGAGAAACTAAGGTATAGTAGGCCTACGGTTACTTCAGCGGGAACACTTCATCTTCTCTCTTCTCTCTTCTCTGATATAACTCTCCACTTCTGTGAAATAGATCATAGTACATACTTTTTTGCAAATCTCTACCACCCCAGACAATATCATATTAAACTTCTCCAACTTTAAGGCACCGGCAACCGGGATAGTGAACAGAGATATAGACTATAAACTATAAAGTACGCTGGTAAACTAGGTAATGTGCTTTTTAGAAAAGTGAAATAGCCACTTCCACCAAGAAGTGTTGATGTCCATACTCCAACTCTCTAACGAAACCTTGTAATAACGGGATCCCACACAGACTTACACTTGAAAGAAGCACCAAGAGAAAGACTCGGGTACAAAGAAGGAAGAGAATCCACACCACAACCAAGTCGGCCAACATCGAAATTTGGCACTTCACAATAGGGAAACACAACTTTCTGAGATTAATTTTAAGAGCTGTCATTGCTTCAAATAAGACCAGAACACATCTCACAAACCCAAAGTGTTTCTCACGTAATTTGCAAAAATTTAAGGTGTCATCCGCAAAGAGGAAGTGCAAGATCGTAAGGTGTGTGCTGAGAATAACAATAACTTCAATGATATATCAGAACAGGAAACCCAACTCCATTGGTCATAAGTATTATTATAAATACTTAAACCAATGAACAAAGTAACTAGTTGGGTCATGAAGTCATCAGTAAACCCACAGACAACGACAGACACACTAAGCCTTATATTTGAATCAGGAGAAAATTATCAGACCATGTAGTAACATAGCCAAATCAAAATCTCCACATCTTGCACCTAAAGTTATATAGCCTCCTGCAAAGAATGTCAAAACCAGGTAAGTTATTCATACATTGATAGGCGCATAAGGAACGCCATCATCATCTTCAGGTAGTGCTTCACCATTTAGATCAAAGTCAGAAGATCTCTTCCACTCTGGGGTAGATGGGCAGGTAATCAAGTCTGGTTTACTTTCATGGTAAAAAGCATATAACGAATCGATGTAGTCCTGTTTGTAGATCCCGGGAGGGCGCACTTTGGCAAATTTTTGTATAGCCTGTCCACAAGAAGAAGGTCAATCAATAGACCTCCCAGTTTGGTTTGTACAAAAATTAAGGAACATAATAAGATGTGGATGGAATTACAAGTTGATGAAAACGTGGGGTTAGAAATCATAAAGACCACGAATAACATAGAAAAAAGGAAGATTTTAAGTAAGAAGTTTATTCACGGACACCAAATACATGGACATCAGGAGTACAAAGCTAAGCTCATCATTAACGAGGACCAATTATCCGAGACAAAATGAGAACAAAAACCACTGACCTCAGTTACTGTACTAGCTTGCTGTGTTCGCATCAGATAATGAACTATCATGTAACCAGTACGATTGTGTCCATGAGTACAATGGAGGAACACACGCTTCTTGGGATGTCTCTCACTTTGATTGAATATATATTGTGCAACCTACAATTTGTTCCAAGTTACAGCTGTACAATTTTGCAAATACATAAACTATGTAACAGACATGAAAGAAAATGAGAAGGGTTCTATTGAGATCATAGGATACTCCCCATGATGAAAAGAGAAACTATTAACTGCCTGCTTTTATTAAAAAATACTAGAAATGAAACTTTTTGCTAATTAAAAACTAAAACGAAATAACGAGGTAATTTGTGGGTTATATCACTGTATAGAGTTACATCACGTAACATTGCCTAATATGCATTCAAACTAACTGAAACTGATCTTATTGAATAGACATGTGGCGAAGATAAAGGAGAGAGAGAAGAGTGAAACAGAGTGTAAATCAGTACAACGCAAACATGCCTGCATAGCTTGAACTTGAACTTGAGCAATTGTAGATACAAAAAAAATATACTACACTTCAGTTCCCTTCTTATGTCTACAATATTTAATCAGGGTATACTGTATCATGATTAAATACATGTTTGCAAACACAACCTGGGTAGTAAGAGAGAAAGACACCACCTCTAGATCCTAATTAGTTCACATAGCCACTTTTTAGTTATTACTAATTACTAGTAATATTATCCATTTTTTAGGTCAAAATTCATTGTTTGGCTTAGGCTATAGCTAGGCTACCAGATTCACCTAAGTAGCCTACAAATCAAATAGCGATTCGCGCACATTGACTCATGGTTTGTTTGCTAAACTATTCACCCAAATTCACGGATTAGCGGGATAGTTTTGAAGATATGTGGTGAATTTAAATGAAAGGAGTGCAAAATAATAAAATAGATTTTTTTATAAGTAAGATAAACAAAACTAAAATAGATTTGAAAAGGTAAAAAACACGAGTAACACTGGAACAGAGTAAGGGAAAGCCTTAAAATGAGTGTGGATGAAAGCATCTATCTGCTCTAACTATTAGATCGTCACCCAAAAATACCTACTAGACAAAATATCAGATAACAAGGCCATGTGATAAGAAAATAATTTTATGAGTTTCCTTTTATTTAAGATATTTTTCTAAATAGTATTCCCTCCAATTCTTCTTTTTTTCCTTCCCATTTCCCTTTTAGGGTCAAAGTTGAAAAACTTGGACCACAAATAAATCGAAAAATAATCAATATTAATACATAATATTAAAATATTTATATTTATTATAAAAATCTGATTCACAAAATATAATTTTCGACAAAAACAAAAAAACATATACACCCCGAAAGATCCGGTCAAAATGGAACCTCGGAGACCACTCAAAAGCAAATGGGAAGAAAATAATGAATGAGGGGGAGTATTTTATAAAAAAAATCAAGCCTATTAACATTCATATATTACATCTTCACCAAAAAAGATATGAGCAACGGAGTAAGGGAAATCCTCAAGACAGAAAAAAATTGAGTGGGTATGATATCTATCTGCTCTAACTATTAGATCTTCACCAAAAGAAAACCTACTACTCTTTACCAGACAAAATATCAGATTACACCGGCTATGTGATAGGAATACAAGTTTATGATTTTTTTTATTTAAGATATTTTTCTAAATAATACTTTGTAAACTTCAAAATCAAGCCTCTTAACATTCATATATTATGTTCATTGTAATACTACATGTATTAGACACCCTATCAAGAATTCAAGAGTGAAGCGCTTATTTGCAAAACGTTCAATAAATTTGGCAACATGGGCTATAGCACTAAATCAGCGCTCTATCCCAGTTGTCAAGAAAAGCATTGCCAACTCTTTTATCTTTTTATCTTGATTAGAACGTCTTGTATACCACAAAACAAAACAAAAAACAAAAAACACGACTTGCAAACCCTAACATAAAGAATACCTAAAATTGAGCAACAACGTCAGTATGACAACTATATAACAGCTGATAAACTAGTAGCCCACATTGTTACATCTGCATAGGAGCTGGACATGCACCAATATCGGTACAAATAACGTTCGTTCAGCCAAAAAGATCATAGCAACACCAAGAGAAGCTGGCACGTGAGGGCTCAACCCCATAGAGTTGGGAATTAAAAGATCTAAGGCAGAGTTCAATGTTTAATTGATCATAGCAACACCAAGAGAAGCAGGCTCATGAGGGCTCAACCCCATAGAATTTGGAATTAACTATCTAAGCCAATTAAAGATGGAACTCAAAGGCAGGTTTCTGAAGCTAAGACTTGTCAAAGTAAGATCCTTTGTCCCACTTTCTATCCCATCCCATTGTCCTAATAGTACATCACCTCTGGTCCCCTAATAAAATAAATAGTTGCATTGATTTATACTCTCTTGGCTATATGTCAAAAGGAGACGGGGGTGGGACAAACAGATGGGACATGCAATCTCCTTCGGGTTGTCACTGACAACAAGCTTAGAATTAAAAGAACTTTTTTATAGAACTTGTGAAAATAAAACTAGAGGGGGTCTCAACACCTAGATTTACATGTTCAACACTTGTTCACTATTGGAGTATTTAGGCATGTAGCATATCATCAAAAACACTACTCGAAAGTCGAAATAGATGTTGAAGAATTATGATTTGAGAATAAAGCATATCGTCAAAAAGGTCTTCAGAATAAACGAAGCCAATAGCCATGCATGAAATCACTCAGCGTACCTCGAAAACAAAAGTATTTACAGCTTCATTATCAGGTACAGAGTCACGCCCTTGGCACCGAATCTGTGGAAATCCACAAATTAGGTTTTATGCAGCCCCAACAATACTGCAGATTACAGTAAATAGAAGTTACAGTCTCCAAATATGTACCTTCATATACTTAATACCTTCTTTCTTAAAGTCACTTGTTGAGTAATAACGATCTGTATTCGTCAAGTCCACCACCATACCAATCTAGCAAAATAAGTTTAATTACTATTAATTCATTATAAACTGATTAAATATTAACAATTAACATCACAAGCGGATGTCAAAACAAACACACATAAATATGACTTATATAACCATAACAAGATTACCATATGGCCATGAAAGGGCATCAATTGATTGCCATCTCACAAAATACGACACGCACAGAATAAGTATTACTAAAGCAATTTAATTGAATTGAATGTTACTAAAATATCCTTGAGATTCCCCTGTAACTATACGCCACAAAGAAGCTAAAAGAACAATGCTTCCCTAGATAATATAGAGTATGTCTGTTCCTGAAAAGGAGAAATCCACTGCAACCATCAATATCAAAGGGATTTTTTTTCATAAATAATCTCCAAAATAAAGAAATTATATATTATCAATTTTGGTTGGTTTTGAAAATATTTGACGATTGGGGTCCACGTAGGCTCGGATCTGGATCGATGAAGAGTCGCCACACCGTAAAGTTGCAAAGTCACCACTGTTACTATCAGACTATCAGTGTTCTTAGTTGGCACAGCTGGTAAATTTTGTTCTCATTGAGATGAGGTCATGAGGCCAATGGCAAAAAGTCTTGATCTTGTGACCTTTAAGTAAGAAACCAACATATCATCTCACTCATCCCCCACTAGTAAAATCATAACGAGAGGCCCATATATATCCCGAAAATGCCTCACCAATTTTGGGTCTTTTGCTCAACTTAAAACAAAAATACACATACAAGCACAACACAAGAAATGATGACCAAAAAGTTGGTTCAATTTGATTCTGGATAAAATTAACAAGCACAAAAATATATATTACTTCAGCTCTACATTGTGCATAAAGTACCTACTAGGATACTCAAATATAGGTAAGACCATCTTCAAACTAAATGAGATTAAAACTAAGAGCAAAAGCAAGAATCATGTGTCAGGTGAAGGTGGAACATAATCACCCACTTAAACCGATTGCCTTCCCATTGACTGCAAGCAGACACAAGGGTCAACAACCATCACAAAAAGGAAAGGGGAACAGCAGTCAGCCAGATAACGGTCCTTGTAATGTACATTGCCACCTTTCATATCATCCTTCTAAGAGACAATCTCCACACAGATAGAAACACCACTTATCCTCCACAGAAATAATCATGGATGAATAATACAGGCAAACTAATTAACCAAGTCATTTAACTATAAGCTACAGTATCTGTTTACCTCAAAAAAAAACACTATAAGCTATCTGTTCAGGTAACTACATTAACCACCAAAAGATAAAAAGGGAGCACATTTACAATCACTTCTTCAAATAAGGCAGCAAGTCACTGAACAAAATCATCACAATAAATATTAAATAATTGCTTACTTTGAAATTCTTCACTCTTGACATATGAAAAACTTGACGGAACGAATATCTTTTACCAGGAGGAATGCAATCATTAAAAGTCTCATCTAGTGGGACTTTAGATGGAACAATAGAAGCTATTTCCAGACCAAAGTTAGGACAATCCAGCCAGCCTGAAATAGACAATAAGTAGTTTCAACAAGTATCTGATTAAAAATGGGTGGGCGAAAAGAAAAGGAGAACCAAACAGCAACTACAAATCTACAATACAGAAGTATAGAGCCATAGGAATGTTTCCATAAACTAGATAAAGCACGTGGGGGGAAAAGTTTGTGCCAACAAAGGCAAAGGTGATACAAATACCATACTAAATATACAACACAGTATACCTCAGACATAAATGCACGAAGCAAGGTGGATTCGAAACTGTTCATTTGAGCTCCAGGGTCTTAAAACGCAAAGGACATGGAAATAAGATAGATAAGACTTATAGCTACGAGTGAACAACCATAAAACTCCTCACTTAACCTCAAGTAATTTAAAATCTTGATTTTAACTTTTAAAAGAACTCTTTAGCCTCTTTATGGGAAAAAGCACCATGCGTCTTTTAGTTGCCGCTTACAAGGCATTGAGAGCTAAATGCAACAAGGTGAAGGTGAATGTACGCTCGTTAATCGTAATGCACATAAGAAGCGCTGTTTGTGAAAACAGACTTTTCAAGTAAATAAATGAATTTTTGTGTAAAAGATCAACAAAACCTCTCTTTTTTAAAAATAAAAAAAGACAGACATAAAAAGAGGTAAAAACTATGGAAACAATTCAAACGAACAAAGGACAAGATACAACAAAAGAAGTACTAAAAAAAATGGAGAATAAAAACTAGAGCTCCTTGCTACTTGTGACTTTGGGCGGGATGAACGATGTTTGAGCCTCGTGAACACAATATGAGCCTCGTGAACACAATGCCCACTTTTTATGAACGGGGATTTTTACCCAATGTTGCTTCAAATTCCAACATGTAAACATTTTATAAAAATCATCTAATATAAGTTCAACCCGAGGAACAGTTTAAGAAATACTCTAAGTAGTAAGTACCATGATTTGTCTTTGAATAATTAAAGATTCGTAATGATATGATGTTTATTGAGGAGTAAACAGTGATTAAATTGATGGCTAATGAAATCAAGAATAAATAATCATAATCAATCTATTATATACATGCCATTTAAAAAAATGAAATTGAGAATTTATATTATTTGCATAACATTCCAGCGAGTTTACGGGTGTATTACATGTTTTAAAATAACTCAGGATATATCTTAGATCTTGAAAAACATGGGAGGTATGCCATAGATAATCCCTTATTTAAACTATGTTTAGACCGATGCATTTCAAGGATCATTTTTATTCTGAAAAGTAATATTTAATATTAACTAAGAGACAGCAAGGGGGTGACTTCAATGTACAAAAAGATATCATATATGTAACACTTAACTACAAAAAACACACCAAGACGGTGATGCTCATATAGAAAAAGAGGCGTTCTGGATTTATAATTACGCTCTCAAATTACTGACGGTAATCTTATCTACCAAAAAAAAGAAGAAAAGACAAATTCCAAAGAAGGTGAAGCGTAAAGCTCCAAATATATAATAGATTCAAATAATGGAACTTGAACTCTTAATGGGAAGAGTCAACATCATTAAAAACAAAAGGTTCCATTCAATCCGAATAACATAGATTGACGCTAGGCCCGTCCAAAAAAAAACCTCTTTCTTTATTATTTGACTCTCTCCGGCCAGTTATAAGAGGCTACGATCGAAAACCAGTATACTTTTGGGTTAAATCTTCCAGTTCTATCATTTTTTTGCTTGGGTCAAGTAGCCATGTGCCCATGTCCAGTGGCCGACTGCTGGATATGGTACGAACTCCATAACAAGATCCAAGTCCCGTTGACTCAACACCAGCATGACCCGAAAGTACCATGTCTAGCTTTCCTCTGAAGAATAAGAAAAGAAAATGCCTAGGGAAGACGTGTTCAGAGACCTCCAGTTGGTGCATTAAGCAGCAGAAATTGCATACAGCATCAACATGGGGAAAAAAATCTGTACCACAGCTAACTTGTACAAGTAACCATCTGAAAGTCAGCAGTTACAAGTACTGGTGGTGGAGTTTGTAATTGTGTATCTCGTCCCTTACATTAGACTTGAGAAGTTCCCTTTAACCCTCCCACCCCCACCCCCACCCCCACCCCATCCAACGCACTTTCTCTCCCTAAAAGGACGCTTCAGATACCAATTTTAGGTTTAACACTGCTATAGTCAAATAAAGGGATTTAGGCCTTAGGGTGTCCAAATGCAACAACTTGAATCCACATGTTGATAGAACTAAGACCTTCACTAATACCACCTTCTGATTCATGTGAGAAAATTTCTAAATAACAGCACATAATTGATGAAGTTTATCAGCCAACAATCAGAGGAGCATACCAGGAGGAAGCTTGTTCCTGTCATATTTAAGCTTCTTCATATGGGGCCCTTCGTCCCGCTGTGGCGGCCTACTTACTTTCATTGGTCTATCATCTACATGATCCCTTATGCGCTCTCGTCTTTCTTCACGCTCCTAAAAGTTACAAGATAACATTTGAGAACAGCATATGACAGAGACGTA
The DNA here is from genome assembly GCA_009801015.1 of Silene noctiflora. Taxonomy (NCBI): domain Eukaryota; kingdom Viridiplantae; phylum Streptophyta; class Magnoliopsida; order Caryophyllales; family Caryophyllaceae; genus Silene; species Silene noctiflora. The sequence continues at coordinate 26,109 of VHZZ01005629.1, forward strand.
ATGGACGTGTATCATTATGTCAAGTAACTCGGCATAGAACATAAATATTGCTTCAATAATTGCTTTTGCAAATCGGCAAAACTGTCTGAAAGAAAGTCTTCAGACAACAATTATCACATAATTAATTACCCTAAACAAGAATAGAGAGAATAACTGTAATGTTTCACTTATTTAGATAATAAGACCTTAGTCCCTTCAGACATTGTAAGCCAATCCCAAAAGTATGTAAACGTCAACCCCAAAATAACTCAGAATGCCCGGACAATGCAAACTACCACCATCAGTCCACCACCCAGGGAACACTTCACTTAAAACCATGTTACAACTAAATTACTGTATCAATTCATATGCAAAATTCATGTGAATTGATGTTTATTTTGACTGCTACAAGACTCAAAACTAGGGAATAAGCACATCTGCACGAGTTCTAGGTCTATAATATACTACACAACCAAACAAGATTCATTAGTCCTGGATTAGAGAACCAAAGCTCCACTTCCAAAGCAATCAACATCCTCTCTAATTCGTTCATTCACAGTCAGTAAGGGAAAATTTGGAAAAATTGCAAGATGGGTTTTTTCCTTTATTTTATTTTGTTAATATTTGGAGGGTGCGATTGCTTCTTAGCTCTCCACAAAAATCAACCGCAGCAGCCATTTCAATGTATGTTTCGAAATGAGTTGGCAGACAAGAGAAAATGAATGGAGAATTACAAAGTTAATCGATACCCAAATGCAACCTGACACCAGACACACTCGTTTAATGTTATTCTAGCGGGCTTCCTTAAATAGCTAATAGCCCCCCTAGCTCCACCAGTGGCGACACAAACTTTGAGGTTTGACAGGAAGGCGAAAGAGGAGGCCCTCTTTATCTTATTTTTTCTTCTAATTTTCTGATATTTAAGAGTTGAAGCAATTAAAATTAAAATTAAAATGAAAAATAGCAGATAGCAGATAGCAGATAGCAGATAGCATAGCATACCCGACGTAGAGTTTGAACAGATGACTCATGATCATGTGGCGTGAGATGTTCCCCTAAGTGTTGCTCCAAGTAATCCTCATCGTCTTCAGGCAACGGTGACGCATTCAAGTCCATCAAACTACTCAATCAGCATACAACATCAACAACACAGCTCAATACCTTCAAAGCTAAGATGCTCGGACTCCGGCCAACACGGATCCGGACACGGATTTCGTGTCCGACCCACAGTCAGAAATCGGACCCTTCTTTTTTGGTTGCCGTTGAAGAATCAAACGAAGCGAAGAAGATGCAGAATCAAAGGTAGGTTTTGAGGAGGGAGCCAGTGAATAATAAATAAAAGAAATACAGTAATAATTTTGTTCAAGAGGAAGGAGATCGCAAGGTTAAAGAAAGAAGATGACGAAGATAGGTGTTGTCAGTTGTGGGTCAAATAAGTTGAATAAGGGTTTAGAGTCGGAACTAGAGGTGGCATTGGGCCGGCTCATGAACTGGCCCATCGTGTCTAAGCCCATAAATACACGGCCCAGGCACGGGCAATGGACTAGCCGTGCCGTACATTAACAAGACATACATCCCCAACACTCCCAGCCTATTGTGTCAACAAAAGATTATGCACCGCTAACACGACAAGTTAAAAAGTGAACAAAATCATTACTTCTTGGAAATTTTGACTAAAATTGCTACACTTATTTTCTTGAAATATAAAAAAAAATTAATTTCATGGAATAACGTTACTAAAATTTTACAAAAATTACATAAAAAGTTTCCTAAAATTAGATGTTTGTGGAGTACTATTTATTGTAATTTCCGAATTTAGAATTTAGATTTTTGTATATAAAATGCAGTATTTTAACACGAATATATATATTTATAAAGATCAATTGATGAAAATACTCTTTAATGTTGCAATTTTTAAAAATGAATACCTCATCAAAAAAAAAAATTAAAACTTAATAATTTAATGTGCACTTCGTCAACATTTGGTATTTGGATTCAGGCAAAAAAAAAAGGCAATATTCCGGCCATTTTTTAAATTCTCCTCCAAACTCCATATTTTATCCCCATTATACTCTTATGCTGTTTTTTTCCTACTAGTATAGATCCCGCGCAATGAATGCACGAAATTTATAGTGTTTCTATTTTTGTAAGACTTATTCATGCTAAATTAACATCTCATTAAATTTTTATATTTTGATATGAGAAGAAAAATTAACTGTAAAATTAATTAAGAAAATTAAGTAATATCGTGAAATTTATATATTAATTATTATTTTTAATCACAAAACTAATTATTTAATTTTACAAACTTCTCAACTTGTTTTAAAGATTTTTTCTTTCGACAAATTAAATAATCTCAGTTTATATTTTTGTTTTAGAGAGAGCAACTAATATGCGTCAAATCATTCTCTAACAAAGTTTAGCAATTTGTATTTAGACTTTTATTTTATTTTAATTAAAAATTGTTTTAATTT
>VHZZ01005631.1:21298-41654 GCA_009801015.1 Silene noctiflora
AAAAAAAAAAAAAAAAAAAAAAAAAAAAAAAAAAAAAATTCAAAAAATAAAATAAAATAAAATAAAGAATATGACTTTAATTCACTGACAATTAATCAGAAACTCAAAACCAAATCTTCATCATGCAGATAATAGTACTCCCAAATCATTGAGTTGTATACCTCAGCCACTCTTGGAAGGCTTTTCTTGCCTTATCAAACAAAGTAGATCTCACTTAAGACTACACCTGAAAAACGGGTCAACCGGGTCGGGTTAGTTTGGGACGAGTCATTTTCAGGTTTGCAAGAATTCAAGTTAGATCGGATTAGGCCGGATCAGATCGAGTTTAGGTCATTTTCGGGTCTAGTCATATTCGTTCAGGTTAATTCGGATTACAAATCATGATCGGATCCTCAATTCGAGTGTCGGGTCGTGTTATTCAGACCAAGTCTACTTTCTTAAATGATAATTTGTATAAATAGTTTTTCACTCTTCAATTCCTGATCAATTGGTAAGAGGTTGTTTTAGTTTAACCAGAGGTTTCCTGTTCGAACCTTGGGAATGCAGTAGTTTTAAAACTCATGAGGAGAACTTTACCGACCTAGTGGTCATACCCGGCTCGAATCGAGACTAAACCGGATGGTATCCACCGAAAAAATTCCTAAAGAAGTTGAACTTTGAACTCAATGACCATAATGAAAACTTGCATTATAACTTAAGAAATTGAGTTACAAGAGATTTACATTTTTTTCACAACACACCATACACTTGAGAAGGATGTCACACACAGAAGATTAAATAACACATTTTCATTACAAATTCACAAGAAGATAAATAAATAAATTAAAACTTCAACAAAATCGTCACACCGATGCTAGTTCTTAAGTTAAAGTAGATGAACATTCACTGAGGATAGAAGTCTTGCATTGATTGGTTCTTGTTCTTGTTCTTGTTCTCGTTCATGTTCCTCGTCATCTTCATATGTACTAACAGTAAAAGTATTGAAGCTAGAACCGGAGTTGGAATCAGAGGTGCTAGGATCCTCCTTTAGAGTTGCAAGACTATGGCGATTTGCTTTGCTTGTTCTCTTCTTTGATAAACTGACAGCATCACTGCAGCTCTTCCTTCTTCCAAGCTTTGGTGATTTTGCACGTGTTGGAGGCGACTGCCACCAACAAGACGTTAGAAACCTTCATGCTATTCATTTACTCAGACGTAGGTACAAATCTAGTGGATATATCTAGGTGTTAAGACTCGACATGACAACTTTTTAATCAAAGAGACTTTGCCCTAAAACGAAAATAGGGGAGGAGAAACACGTCTTCTAAACATGAAATTGAGTTTTTTAGCGACCACTGAACTAGACATACGTTGATTATCAAATCTCGAACAAAATGATTCAGAGAAAATATATTCTGCAACTTTTGTCAAGCGGCTCTCCCTCGTTTACTCTTCAAAGTACTGATTCCATACCAGTATCCTAGAGTGTCGTCTCGGACATAGGTAGATTCCTAGAAGTGAAAATTGAAGAGTCGAAGTAATATAGCTCATGAGTCATGACATACGGTTTCTAATTTTCTGTAGTTCTAATTCCCCAATTTAAAGGAATTCTATGGTTCTTATGGCGAATCAAATCAAGCATTGGAATAACAAGTGACCAAAATCATGTGTTGTGAGATACCTTCTTCACTTCAGGCTTTGCAGGCTGTTCATGATAGAAACTTGGCATTGGGCTGGCCTTAAACATCATGCTCTTTCTCAGTTGCTTTATGGCCGCTTCTATCTCTTCCTGGATATACAACAGATAATGAGCAAAAAAAACAAAAAAACAAAAAAACAAAAAAAAATTAGCATTCTAGTGCTATATTGCTCGGACTCTTCAATATTACCTCACGTACCCCTATCGGATACTAGACACTCGGGCATGGGTAGGACACTTAAGACATTTTATTTTAGACCAAAAACATGCCAAATCCGACACTTGTAAACCTGCACGTGTCGGATACTTCTAAGTTCTAACGAGTCCGAGCAACATAGTTCTAGTGTTTACTTACGGTACTTGGCACGGCTGATGCCTACAATCCTATATTCCTAGGAATGGAAGTTTCTTTATTCCTTTCCTGATGGCCTAACCGTCAAAGTTTGGGGGCCCAGATCCGGGTCATGCTAAGAGAGTAAGGTGGTGAATGAAGCTCAGAGACCATTTTACGCAAAGAGATTGCTGGTAAGAAAAAGTACCAGAAGACACCAACGAAACACCATACCTTTGTCCTAGCTTCACTTTGAAGTTTCTCAGCCTCCAGAGCTTGTTGTTTCTCCTCTAGTTTAGAGTAAAACTGAAAAATGAGCATACGCCACGTGAGTAAAAGTTACTATTTTGCTCTGTTTTTACTGCAAAGATATAATGTTACAGTCTTTCTAGGACTGATGTAGCAAGTGAGACACTGGTTTGAGAGGGAGCAAGAACTTTTTTTTTCTAGATACTCCTTTCACGAAGCTATATAAAAAAAAAAAAACTCAAATACTTGTGTAAGGCGGTTTTACGCAAATTTATTGTAGATCGAGATATTTTAGTAACCACTTTTACCCACTAGTAGGGTTGTGTTTGGATCCGTTTTATAGCTATATTAGTGTAAAACCGCCTTACACAAGACTAGCTCATAGAAAAATATTTAGAAGCAATTAAAGTGAGCAAAGAGTACGAAAGTACCTCCTTCCGCTTTTCTGCACGTTCCATGGATTTAAAAACAGGAGCTGATGCAACAATCTTCGACCTAGAAGCTCTCACTGGGGGTGAAGAGCTATTCATGGTTAAGGTCAACCTTTTCCATCAACGAAACATGACCAGAATATATGAAACCATAAGTTGCACAAAGAAATAGAAACATGAAAAATATATTCATCAATAAAATCATGTTGCTTAGAAGTCTTAGGATACTCAGAAGCCACGGAACTTGACTCTTCCTCATCAGAATGCTTTTTGTTTGCAGATTGCCTTGGTTTCCTCGTCAGATTTTGCTGCAAAGACATAACAAATATAAAAATGTTGATACATGACACCATACCCGAGCTGGCCAAGTGGCTTAAATGGCTCCCGCCTATGGAAGGGTAAGGGGGAGGGCACAGGCAGAGAAGGAATGTATTTAAATGACTCACACTTCACGATACAAATAAGCGCAACTAATTCAGTGGGCCATATTGCTTTATTCCGTACTAATTAGATTAGTAGAATGGTAAACTATCCGTGTCATTGGATGATTTACTAAAAGTTTTATCTTTCATCTTATTAGCAAGATAGGAGTTAGAAGCTGATAGGCTTACCTGATATCTCTTTCCACTGCTGGGTGCCAGGGCGGTCTTTGATTTTTGTGATGACTTTTTCACAACAGTTTCAATCTCTAGAGGTCGAGCTGATGCTCGCTTTTCAGTTGCCAAAGAAAATGGTTGTGGAATAGTGCAGCTTAAACGGCCTTTTGGACTAAACGTTTTTGAAGCGGATTTTGGCGAGGCTTTCCCCCTTGTTTCACTCTCTTTTTTCATGCTTAAAGCTTTAGTCTTTTCCTGCAGATGATCATTTGCAACATTTACTCTAAGACGGCTTTGCTCCTCACCATTCTCAGCCTGGGAAGCTTCAGAAACCTTTACCGCATTTTCTAAGGTGCATTCCTTCACATCATAATTTTCAGGTAGTGCAACCACCTTTGGATGCTCAAGCGAATCCATGCCGTCACTACTAACTGGGGATATGTCATTGGAGCATGTTACGATATCATCAGGCTCTTTATCTGTACAACATTCTCTAACCTCCATTCCCATCGCACTGGAGAAGTACAAATAAGACAATTTAGGAAACATTACACATTCTGTTTTGAATTTGTCACAAATTCCAAAAAAAGTTATCTAACCGAACAAATTACATATAAGCATTTGCTTGAACATATTATCAGTAAACAACAAACACTACAAAGAACATTCGAGTTAAACGTATTTTTTAACAGGCTTATGCTTCATATTATTAAATGGCTTATATTGTCAAATTTGGGATCACGCTATGATCACTGGAGGCTCAAAAAATATTTACGCAGCTCCTCATGATTTACATAAACACATTGCGCCTTATTTGCCTATCCAAAATCCACGTATCAAGGTGAAAAGTTTGTTAGAAAATAACAGTCTTTTTCTTCAGATGAGCAGTTGTTTGCCAGTGTTCATATGAAACAAAAAAGACGATAAACTGAAAACAGATGACCCTTATTTTCAGATGACCCTTATTTTGAGACAAACGGTCTCCATCTACAGCCCTACACCAAATTTCCTCCCAATAAACTGAAAACAGAAATGGATTTTGCTTTAAGATACTGCAAATTAGTGGTTAACCCAAGATATATCATAGACACAGTAGATAACCATATATGGGGCTGACGTAAATACGCAAACTGGGCCACGACCTAATGGTAAAGATTAAAAAAGAGCAGAAGGATAAAAAATGAAATACTAAACAACATTATCCCAATGTCGCAAAGGCTCCCACCAATGGTGAAAGGACTGGGCCCTGGGGAAGGGGACGAGGGGGTTGATGTACGCACCTTAAGCCTGGGCCAACAACAGAGAGAGGTAGTATATAAAATTAAAATAAGACACAAAACCATGTCATGCCTAGCGTGAAAGATTTTACACCTAAACAGATTGAAAATCACAAGGAAATTAATCTAATGACTATCACTGTGCTCTATCAGTAAAGGGAGGATAATGTACTAAGCACAGTATTTAAAGTTATAAACTGTATAAACCTCCAATGTGTTCCTTCAATAGCTATCGTTCGAGGTTTATAAACTTCCACTCACCTTTCCACCCAACCAATCACCCACTTACAGAAGGTTAGAAAAGGCAACGAAGCTAGACACTCAAAACAGTAAGATTATTACATCCACCATGGTCTAGGTAAACCATGGTGATGTATTGAGATGTTCGTGGCCTTAATCCTAACCCAGTCTAAAACAGAATAACATACTAATTTCATGCCTAAATTCAATCCTAACTACAACCATTAAGATGTAATCTGCACTTCTGCATTACCCTTAATCCCTTATTCATTTAAATAAAAACAGAATATATATTAATTCCAATTGCAGACTTACCCCTACCAATTTCATCTCAAAAGATCAAAAATTTCTTACTGCCACCATGGTCTAGGACCTAGGTAAACTATGGTGATGCATCGAGGCGCCTGTGGCCTTAATCCTAACTCTGTATAAAACAGAATAACATACTAATTTCACCTAAATTCACTCCTAACTACAACCATTTTTACTATTGCCAATTTGCCATCGCCACGGTCCAGGCAAACTATTGCTAGCCATTCGAATATACACCTTAACCCTTATTCATTCAAATAACCACAACATACTAATTCATCATCACACTCATCCCTACCAATTTCATCTCAAAAGATCAAACATTTATTCTATAAATAATAGGCAAATTGAGCCAAAGTGTCTCACTGACACCAATATACTTACTCCACAATGCCCACTATTTACTCACTTCATCCGATCATTTGTTTACCCTTCATTTTCTGTGAGCAGTATTTTAATCAAACGTAAACAAATGATTGAGACGGAGGTAGAATTAACCAAAAAAAATCCCAGCTTTCCACAATTAAAAGATGCAAATTACAAATTTCTTCTAAAATCCATAAACACCATACAAAAATATGACAACTTTTGAAATCAATCAACATAAACAACAATTCAAAAAACTAAATCATACCCAGAAAACCCAATTCACCAAAAATCACAAGGGTACTCTTAGATTAACATTTCACAATCAAATAACCCAAAATTTCACCATCATCATCATCAACAACAAAAACAACAATTTAAGCTATAAATTAAACCACATTAACAAAAATCAAATAAATTGTGAGAGATTACATACAAACAAATGTGGATTGATCTAAAATCTTAAGAATTAATCTTAATTATACTAGATTTTGTGATTTAAGAAAATAAAATTATGTAATTGATGTTTATGTTGTGTTTGGTAAGGTTTTACAATAAATGGAGTGGTTATATATACGTGAGGTTTTAACGCCGTTACTTGACGGCGTTATCTTTATTTTTTGAAAAAAAAAAATACTAAATTTTTTTTTTTTTTTGAAATATTTAACACACCAATGGAACCTTGTTAGGAACCAAAGCGTCTCCCTTGTGACGAGTCGGATCCGAAGACGGATAATGCCACTCACAAAACAAATAGGGGGACAAGGTGGGGCACTGGGCACCCCCCACTTGCTTTCCTCTCTCCTCTATTTGGGCATTTTGTCTCACAAAATGGTACCCGTCTTCTCATTTGTGACGGATACCTTCCGTCACAAATGAGAATTTGCCGTTAGGAACCTACCTTTTTTTTTTTTTTTGGTAAGGGAAAATTTTGCCTTTTGGGAAATTGGCTTTTGGAAATTCTTTGCTATAGTGGTTTATTGATGTAACAGCAAATCTCTTGTGCGACCGTATTTTCGTGTTTTTTGACAAAATGTGACCTTTTTTGGTAAATAGTTGTCACTTTATAGTAAATTGTAACCATCTTGAAAATATGAACATTTTTTGATCCTGAAAAGTGGTCACTATTTATCCAAAAATGGTAACAATTTACCAAAAAATGGTCACTTTTTTCCCGGTCGCACGTACGACGGTCTTAAAGTAGAATTTGCGATAGATTGTATTCCATGAAGAAAAAGATTGGAGGATGAAAATGTAAATTAGAAGAAAGAAAACGAGTACAATATAAGGTTTGTAATCAAGTAATTTGGTCGGTTATGTGCCGTTTTAAAGCAGATCGAGTCATCTTGGGCACGGATTGAACGACTTCTATCGTATTAATAATTGGTTACGTCATTGTCGGATCAGGTATTTATCGGGAGATAAATTGAGTTTGGATGATCATCATCAGTTCAGATTATCAACATATATTTTATCTATATTTTTGAGCTTTGACGAGTTAATTCATGTTAGAATTTTTGTTAGGAGCATTTATTTTATAGTTTTATTTAAAACAATTAAGAAAAATGTCAATATGATATTATTTGAAATACTATTAAGCTAATGTGTTATCAAATCATTAATAGGGTAAAGTTAATATCAAGCCACATATCATCTCAGGCCAGGTCGATTAACATGCGTAATTATTATCGATTAACGGTTTAACCTCGAGTCAGGTCAGCTTCAGCTCGCCATACTTTCTTGTTCAATTTATCAGATTGGTTTGAGTGGTCGGGATCGGTCAGTTTCTATTTCGATTCATCATATCTTTTAGTTCTGCCAAGTTGAGTATTTGTTGATCGATTTGAGTTGAATCAACTTTTGTCAGCTCTATCTATACATATACTTTGACAACAACAACTAACAACAACATTATCTCACTAGTGCCTCAATCGCTCCTGCAAATTGCAGGGTAAGAAAAGGTCGGATATACGCAGTCTTACCCTTGTGTTAGCAACACAAAACACGGTTTCCCTCCAAAAAAACAATAATTATGAGAAATTAAACACAAAAGCAACAAGAGCAACGGATAATAAATAGTATAAAGAACCCTAATCATCAATAATTATTAGCAAAAAATAAACTAGCCAGTAAAAGCTTAAAACTTATTATTGATCAATCATTGTGTATGTGTATGTGTATGTGTATGTGTATGTGTATTATATCATATCAATGATTATTCTTGCTTAACCCTTTTGATAAAGCCCTAACACCCTTTAATTACTTTATTAATTATTCCACCTCATCTCAATTTGTCAATTTGTGTGATTTTTAAGTTATTTAATTGATAAGGATAATATTGTTTTCCTATGTTTTTTATTCTATATAATATACAGATCACAAATTTTTGTTTAAGACGGACATATGAGTTCATAAATTGACATATGAGATTAAAAAAACGATACAAACTCTTATTCCATCTAACTATATGAGATAGTATTTTAACTATTTTACACTTAAGATGGATATGATCGTGCTCAGGAAGTCCGGTTCAAGCCACAATTCAGAAATTCTAGTGTTATTGATCTATATATAATGCTGATCACAAATTCTTGTTTCAAACGGACATATCTGTATAACGGGTTAGTGAATGCAAACTCTTGTTTAATCTATCTGCTATAATATTTAACTTGTTTTACACTTAAGATGGGCATGACCGTCTTAAGGAAAACCGGTTCAAGGAACATATATATTATATTAAATAAAAAATTATACTAAAGGAAGTAGTAGCAATTGATGGTGGATCCTATCAATCACAATCATTAGTGAGATTTATATGGGATTTATTATTATTATTTATTTACCAAATTATTAAGTACGTTGGTGGAGTGATGTGTTGGTAGAGAGCTTCCTAAAAAAGGTTTATTATAATTGAGATGAAAATTCAAAAGAATTATACTAATTATGGAAATTATTAAAGATGGTTTAATAAGTTGTAGAAAAATGCACTTGACAATTATGGAAATTATTAAAGATGGTTTTGCATGTAAAATTACGTGTTTTTAAAAACATCTTTTAAAAACTACCATAATTTGTGGTGTGTGCTTATATGATAGGTAGCGCCGAAACGGACACGGACACAGACTCGGATATGACACAGACACGTGATACGGCATCCCATAAAATTTAGAACACGGGAGACGCTATTTAAATTTAATAAAATATATATTTTATGGTTATAAATAACATATGATTTTAGTTTTGTAATGTATTTGATATTAAATTTAAATAAGTGAAGGTCAAATTTGACCTTGACTTTCACTGATTTTTATTTCTCGCTCAAACCCATCTTTTAATCAATCTCTTTTAACATTTTATTTATTGTCTAAACTATAACATGCTTAGGCGTGTGTCCGACGAGTGTCGGGTGTCCGAGTGTCGATATGGGACGCCTAATTAGGAGGAGTGCCCGTGCTATCTAGCTTATATGTTAGTTGATAGTTATTGTGAAAGTATTTTTCATCAACTAAAATAATTGTACATTGAGTAATTCATCTATTTGTTTAAATTGTTTTACAAATTAAATCCAAAAATATTGCTTAGTTTTCGTCGATGATCGGGTGATAAGGGCATCAACGTATTTTATAGATATTTTTACTTCTTTTTCTTTTAAATTGTAAAACAGTTTTACAAAATACTTACGCTGGCAAGTACAGATGGAACGCAGAATAATTTGCAATCAAAAAGTATTTTTTTTCTTTTAGGTGTAAAGAGAGTAACAAAAGGGAAATTTAATGCTAACGAGATTTAAGATCTGATCATAAACACCACCTTTTATAACTTTACGAATTAAATTAGTTAACATCTACGTGAAAAAAGTATATTGTTTAAGATTTAGAACCTCCATATCTAAGACTTTGTATATGGTAACTATGATAATTCATTAAAATAACCTTAATTAATTAGTGTCATCCCATATATACTAAAAGATTAACACATCTCTAAATTCTCCCGCTCAAATTTCCCGCCTAAGTGGTATTTTACTTGACAATATTTATTTCCTAATTAATTAGTCTTTACTATCTATATTTACTATTAAACAATATTTATCTCCTAATTAATTTTGTAATATATCTATCATGGTTTAACTTTTACATAAATGAGGCTAATAAAATATTTCTTTGGGATTATATATGCAAATTTCTACTCTTTTTAAAATGAAGATAAACTGCATTAGTTTAATTAATTGTCAAATTTTCTAATATTTGTATCTAAAATACCGTGCAATTGCACGGGAGCTATACTAGTAACATTAACAATTAAGGGTGTAATTTGAGGTATCATTATTGGATTATGACTTGATTAATTTTGAGTGGGATAATTAAACTTGAGTGGAGTGTAAGAAAGGGTTAGTTGTAATTGTATTAAAATACCTAAAGATAAGTAAAGGAACTAAAGAGACCCATTAATCACAATTTTTCATTGAAGACGGACACTATTCGTCAGAAGCTGAACACGGATAGTGTCCCTCTCACAATATGCAAGTGACATCACCTATTGGTTGCTCTATTTTCCCCCACTTGTCCTCCCACTTGCCTTATTATGAGAGGACACTATCCGTCTTCAGCTTGTGACAGACGCTTTATTTGTTTACATAAACTCACTTATTAGTAAGGAGCCTTAGGACTAAGGCAAGTAACCTTTCTTTTATTTCTCTTATTATATAAACGGGTCATTTGTCTCAACTCTAATCCGACTCATTTAATTTTTCTATAACCCAACCCGACTTTTTTAACCCATTTATCTTTAAACGGATTATTTTTAACCCGCTTAACCCATTTAACCCAATAAACTAATACAATAAACTATGTTTTATAACCATCTTATCCAAAAAATGATGAATGAAAATGCTAATTTTAAGTTGTTTTATGGAATTATTAACTCAAACCAAATATATTATGACAATTTTAAATAAATGGATTATTCGTGTCAGATTCGTGTCAAAAGACACCAACCTTAACCCGACTCATTTAAGTTTCGAGTCGTGTCGTGTCAACCCAATTATTTAAATGGGTCACAACATCTTGACCCTAACCCGCTAATTTCGTGTCGGGTTTTCGGGTCGTGTCAGTAATTGCCGCCTCTATATGAGGTTAATCAAGTGACCGTTGATGATAATAACAGGTTATTAATTCTATATTCTAAAGATATATATCTTAGTTTAGAGGTTAAAAATAAAATCACAAATTCTCATTGAAGACGGACATTATCCGTCACAAGCTGAAGACGGATAGTGTTCCTCTTACAATATGCAAGTGACATCAATCATGGGTGCTCCATTTCCTTCTCACTTGCCCTCCCACTTGCCTTATTGTGAGAGGGACGCTATCTGTCTTCACTCTTCAACTTATGACGGATAGTGTCCGCCACAAGCAACACGTTTTAAAATAAAATTTGCATATATATTTTGATGATGTGTGGAGAAAATGACATAAAACCTAGAGCTTTCAATTCGACTTTATGACCTAATAGAATTCCATTATCTCAAGTAAAAAGAGATGGGACGGTTGATGAAATAAATAATGACATTTGATTAGAAAAAAAAGGGAATAAATTAAAGTAAAAGTTGTGTTTAATTATATACTAATAATAATTTTCACCCTTTTTAATTTAGCCGTTATAATTTGATTACTTCAATAATTCAACTATTAATATACTCATACATAGCATTTCGAAGTAGCAATATTTACAGTGGCGGAGTCAGAATTTAAGTTTACTAGACTTAAACCCGTGCAAATTGCACGGGTTTGTTGTTTCAAATTTTGTTATCATTTAAAAACGTAAAAGAAAGCATATAATAATTTACGTTTTTATTAATCGTTTTTAAGATTTTAGATTTGTATAACAATTAGCAAGTTTGTACATTACAAACGTACTAAAAAGATGGTCTTGTACTCTCGTGACATTGAATTAGCAAAGTAAAGTTGACTATAAAGTATACTCATTAAAATTTCAGAAATTTTAACAAAATTCCGAAAATTTCGAAAGTCTATAAAGGACGATGTGATAATGCTATAAAGTATCTCAATAAAATTTCGGCAATTTTAAGTAAAAATTCCGAAAAATTCATCGGTCGGGGGCTCGACAATTGAGTATTCAACTAGTCATGTAACTTTCCAAATCTTCCTATGTTACTAATCTTACTATTTTTCTTGGTTCAAATGAGCGCACTATGTCGCAGGTGAGAATCGAACCCCTAACTTCATGGTTGTGGTAAGAGAGCTCTTACCACTAGAGGTAACTCTTGTTCTCTAATCTTACTATGTTAGTACAGTATACACTATATCGTCTATGAATAGGTCTCTCTTGAGACGGTCTCAACATAAAACGAGAAAATGTGAACATTTTTTAATAGAAATTGAACATTTAATAATAAAATATTACAAATAAAGTTTTTTTTTTTTTTTTTTTTTTTTCAACAGACCTATAAATAAAGTGTTATAAATAAAGTTGTCATCACTTTTTAACATAAATAAAATTGATGGTACAACTGTAGCAGGAAATCTTTACATTTTATCATAAAATTGTCACATTTTTATTCGTCTTATTTAAAACAAAAAAGGTCAATCCGTCTGAAACAAGAATTTATCATCGTCTATTCTCTATAGCGGTCAATAATATATACGAAATCAATTTTTCAAGCTACGCCATTGTTTTTACCTTGGCATTATTAGCTTCGAACCCTTTTCATTGAATGAAATTATCATAATAGAACTCACTTTTATCTCTTTTAATTATTTACGTTTTAATTTTTTTTGTGAAAGTACTTTTATTAAATATAAAGAATTAGTTGAGACATCGGTAATAATACATACCTCTCTATGCATTGGATGTTGATACATAAAATTAAAAATTAAAAATTCGGAAAATGTACACGGTGTCATTGAGGTTTGACATTTTGCCCGAAATACCCAGTTTTTTTGAACCGGGGAACTTTAAGAGGCCATAACTCTTATTTACGATTTCAGAAAGTGATAATTTTTTTCTCAAATCGATCATCATTCGGAGAACTACGATTTGAAAAAAAAAAATTATCGTATTTGGATCCCTTGGCTAGTAATTATTGTGTGTCAAAGTTTTTTTAACCGAACAAACTCTGAGTGACCATATCTCTTGGTCACGAATTCCAAACTCAATAACTTTTTTTCTCAAGTCGTAGTTCTCGTAAAGATGATCAATTTGAAAAAAAAAAATTATCACTTTCTGAACTCGTAAACACGAGTTATGGCTTCTTAAAGTTTTCCGGATAAAAAAGTTGAGTATTTCAGGCAAAAAAGCAAACCTCAAGGACACCGCGTGTATTTACCCTTAAAAATTCCTTGTAGACTTGTAGTATTATACAAACTTAGTATCTCGATAGTACTCACTTTATTTATCAAACATAAAGAATCAGTTGAGACAACGGTAATCATTGAATGTCGATGCACGTGTGACCTAGAATTATTAACACATCCGTCGTATCTCTTAATTAATAAATCTTGCTTAAAACAGAGTATTCATTTTGAATTTTAAAACAGGTTAAATACTACTTGTTACGTTATTAATTTGGTACATATTTAATCCGTTTTGAGCTTAATATAAAACAGATATTGCTCGTCTGAAATGAGAATTTGTCCGTATCTTTTAGGGTTCTTATGCAATGCTTATACAATACAAAATGGAATAAATGAAGACATTTTAATATTGGAAGAATGTCAATTACGCCATTCTTGTTTGTTGGTATTATTATTTTTCCACCTACTCCATCACTTTAGGTTTTTCCTTGGGGAATGCAAATTCCGATCCGGACCGGAAAATGGACCGGCTCGGAATATCGGATCGGAACGGAATTAAAATTCAAGTTCGGTCCCGGGTCCAATATTTTCTAAGATTTTGGGCTGGAAGTAGACCTGGCAAAAGTAACCCGACCCGATTGACCTGACCCACCCGAAAAGACTGACCCGAGACCCGAAATGACCCGAACTACATCACCCGAATGTGACCAAAAAACCCGAACAGACCTGACCCGACCCGAACATGACCCGAGCTCTTGACCCGTAACTGACCCGACCTGAAAATGGCCGGTTCTAAAACTACTCAACTCGAAAATGACCCGACAAAACATAACTCTAATTGAACCGAAAAGACTTGAAATGACTTTTTCTCTCTTATTCATTGACCCAAAAATGGCCCGACCCAAAATAACCCGACCCGGTTATCCGAATCTGACCCGACGAACAAACCCGAAACCCAAAATGACCCGAGACGACCCGAATTAACCCGAAATCAATGAAAGACCCGAACTGGGCCGACCCAAACCCAACCCGTTGACCCGATTTGCCAGATCTAGCCGGAAGGACCGGAATTATTGTTATTTGATTTTTTTTTCCCCTTAAAATATTATTTAGAAAAAAAAACAGTTGTAGACCTCTTAATTCGGTCCAAACATTTCCAACTACTGCCTACTAACTAATTAGCACCGAACCACAAAAACAAGCCGAAAATAAAGGGGCAGCCCTAAATTCACGGAGCAAACTTACTGGGACACTGGATTTATTTGCCATTTGACTAATTTGTCCTTCAGTTTCCACAACCAGTCCAAATGGTAAAAGGGTTTTTTTGGTCAGACTGTAACAAATCCAGTGGCTCAGGCATTTTCACCCGTGGATTTATGGGTACCGAAAATAAAGGCATACATGTACTGTACTACTGTAATTACGAAAGACGAGCATCTCGGGAAGCACAGTCGTTCAACATGACAACAAGAGATGGCTTCACCTCAGTTCCCAACGTTTTGTGGAGCTAGGAAACTTCCTCAGACGAGCGTCGACTAAAGTTTGTGCCCTCAAACACGATCAGCAATGCCAGCCAATTTCTAAGCTACGCGTCCCACAGAGTATAACCACTGGAGCATCGTCAGGATAGAAATATTTACACATTTTTTTCTCCCAAAATTTATCTTCATAGACGATTATGAAGCTACATCTTGGCACTGACACTGGCACTGGCACACCCATTGCCCGGCCAATTTTGTGCATTTTAACTCCTTGTCGTTCCGTATGTCGCCTGAAAATGAATTGCACTCAGGTGTAGTTGATCCTGAAATTACATATTCAGATTGAGGTACATCTATACTTGAATCCAAAAAAGAAGTTGTTATCGCTTGAGCGTAGCTGCAATTACACCCCGTGCTTGATCGCACAATGATTGTGCATCGTCGCCTCTCAAATTGGGTGAATAACTACTTTTAACAGACCCTGGATTCAATATCCCCTCCTTTCCAGAAGGCATAATACTACCTGTTCCCATAATTGTCATAGGCAGTTAGGCACCACTGGTACTCCGGTTTTCACTGCAACACTGAATGCACCTTTCTGCAACAACAAAAATGAAGTTTGCTTAGGATTTCTATAACAAGATACATCCTTTCGCCGTGTGTCACACGTCCTGACATGACATGGCACATTGGCGCTGCATCTTCGGCCAAAACATTAAAGTTTTTCAATAAATAGCCTTTTTCTCGCCTTCCCATCATTAAACTAAAGCCATAAAACATAATGCCTAACTCCACACTCCAGAGATTGTCAAAACACATAATCTAGGCCATACAACATTCAAAATAAAGGACGAGCAATAACGAATATGGAATTAGTTAGGATGTTAGCTAAAATTACACACAACTGTAGAACATTTACAATTATACATAGATATTCCACAATACAATCACCTATATGACATTGTCTTACGCGAAAGACCAGACCATTCACCATATAATTAAATGTCTACAAAAATATTTGAGTTGTTATCAGGTGTGAAATTAAAAGCGATCGCTATAGCTCAATGAGAAACTAATAGGCCTGCATGAAGTATAAGATTGGTAAATAAATGCACATAAACCAAAACATTAAAATCATAATATAGACTAGCTTTCCTTTTCTGCAAACATGTGAAGAAATGTAAACATAAGGCTCCTCAGAACATTTGTCGATCCGTATAATCTAGAATTCAGACCACCTAACCCAAGATTTAGGCAAACAAAAGAAAATTAGTTCTTGCATACCTAATTACTACCAAGGTTGCCAAATTTGATGAGTACATAATTTTGATTTGCGCTATGTTTAAATGTCATCATAATGAGCTCTAACCTATTCACAATTTGCTGTCATAGTAGATTTTATGTAATAAGGGTCTAACCCAAACCATGAAACTACAACATGATGTTACTCTCAGATTATACTATTTTATAGGATGTAATAGAATTGGAGTACAAGAACAGTGCGATAAAAGTGAGTGCCTTTGGAGCAACATACATATTTGGGCACACATTTCAACAAAATTAAGAAACCAATGCAACAAATTTATTTATCAAGACATAAACAAGCTTTAGTTAATATTGACCCTTTTAAAAGAAGCACCATAGCAATAGTTTAAGCGACAAAAACAAGCTTAAGTACTTAGTATAAACAAAGTCATGAAGTTTTGTGCAAGTACAGAAACTACAACAGGTGAAAAAGCGAAACCTAGGGTTACTGCTTTCTACTCAAGGCAATCACTACACAAATTGAAAAAATAATATACATCAGAGCACACCAGCAACGATCAAATAGAACAATAATTCTAATGGTAGTACAAATACAATAACTATGTCGGAGTAGAAAATAGTGAATTATACCTTTGTTGATGCTGAGAGCGAAGGAGCAGCACGCGGTGGTTACCTCTGTGGCAATAGAGACAGTTTTGGTAATTTTAATCGCCTATATTATAGGCGGTGGTGATAGCTCTCATAAAATTCGTCTTCAACCACAGCCATTCTCACCACGATCTGCATCTATTTCAAATCCCCCCAGAAAATATCGTCTCATCAACACAACTGCAAAAATTAGCATAAAATTGAAAATCTAGCATCGAAATTGATGACAATAATAACTTAAAAGATAAAAGAGCACATTTAATCAATCTTACCCCAATTATATACAAATTATGCCTTAAGGTTCTGATGAATTACAATTTCAATAGGTGCAAGGGAAGGAGAGAGATAGACAGCGACAACCAGCGAGGGAGAGTCGTGTGAGGGGTGAGTGGTGAGCGAACGCCGGCAAGGAAGAGCGCTATAAAATTATCTAACACAGGGAAACAAGGTATCAGTCACACACTTACGCCTAGCCATATTTACAAGAAGAGACAACACAAAACATCAGTGAAACGTATTAAGAGAGCAGAAGGAATTCTATCACAGGACCTAAAAAAGTATGCATGAGCACTGAAGCACATTGACAGTATTTTGAAGAGTTGCATAGAGGACAGTTTCCAAATATCCTAAAACCGAATTTCAAGCAGAAATGATCATCTAGTCATCATGTTAGAAACTGCTGAGAAACTCTGGGTTATCATACGATAAATGTTTAAAGGGACAACAAAAGAGTGCAATTATCAGCTTCAAAGCCCTCCTTAACCATTCCATCACGGTAACATAATGCATTTTGCAAATCTTCATTGACAATGAATCCTCGGATAATGGTATTGTAAGTGACATTATCGGGAGAACATCCATTATGCCTCATTTTGTATAGGAGCTCTATAGTGTCAGTCATAAGACATTTTTTTTACTCAGGCCTTTGATCATGATACTGTATGCTTTAAGATCTTGTACCAAACCCTTGGACAGGAGATCATAAACTGGGTTATCATCATCTTTAACTTGGCCTGCCTCACACAAGCTATCAATTAGGATATTGTAGATGACAATATTAGGAGCAACTCCGTTAGACTCCATCTCCTAGAGGAATGCCGCAGCCTCATTAAGCTGTGCATTCTTATCTAGCCCATGTAGCCAACTCATAGTTGGCCAAATCATGAATCTTCAATTCGACAATTTTCATCTTCCGGAGAAACTCTCTAGTTTATCATGCAATAAATGGTTACGGAACAAAGAAAGAGTGTTAGCATCAATCTCAAAGCCCTCGTTAACCATTATATCACGGAAACATAATGCATTTCGCAGATCGTTGTTGATAATAAATCCTCGAATAAGTGTATTATATGTGACATCATTAGGAGGGCATCCAACTTGCTTCATTTTGTTAAAGAGCCCAATAGCTGTATTCATAAGACCTCTTTTGCAATACCCCTTAATCATTGTCGTATAAGTTACATGATCGGGTACCAAACCCTTTGACAAGAGATCAGAGACTTGGTTTTCAGCATCTTTAAATTGGCCTGCCTCACACGAGCTGTGAATTAGAATATTGTAGATGAACATATTGGGAGCAACTCCATTAGACTCCATCTCCTTGAGCAATGCCTTCACTTCATCAAGCTGTACATTTTTACATAGCCTGTCTAATAAGGAACCATAAGTCCAAACATCCGGCTTTATTCCATAGATTTGCATGTCGTTGAACAGATGACGTGCCATTGGKATCCTATTAGATTTACACAATCCATCTATGAGTGTGTTATAGCTCACAACGTTAGGAGAGCATCCAATTTGCTTCATTTTGTTTAGAAGCTTTATAGCTGTATCCATAAAACCTTCCTTGCAATATCCCTTAATCATTGTATTATAAGTTACATGATCGGGTACCAAACCCTTTGACAAGAGATCCGAGACTAGGTTTTCAGCATCTTTAAATTGGCCAGCCTCAAACAACCCGTGAATTAGAATATTGTAGATGAATATATTGGGAGCAACTCTATTAGACTCCATCTCCTTGAGCAATGCCTTCGCTTCACCAAGTTGTGCATTTTTACATAACCCGTTTAATAAGGAACCATAAGTCCAAACATCTGGCTTTACTCCATATATTTGCATGTCATTAAACAGCTGAAGTGCCCTTGGGATCGAATTAGATTTACACAGGCCATCTATGAGTGTGTTATAGGCCACGACGTTAGGGGCAATACCATGCTCAAATAATTCTGGCAACAAGTCAAGGGCTTTGTCAATGCGTTTAAGTTTAACATAGCCATTGATCAGAGTATTATAACTCACAACGTCGGGTTGCCAGTGAGTTTGTACCATTAAATCAAAAACCTCTCTTGCCTTGTCCATTTGGCCGCACAAGCAATACCCATCCAATAAAGTATTATAAGTAAGTACATTAGGAGCCACGCCTTGTTCAGTCATTATCTGTATAAGGGTTTGTGCTTCATCAATCATCATGTCCTTACATTGCATGTGAAGCAACATGTTATAAGTAGAAACATCAGGTGCAATGTTGCTCTCAATCATCCCAACCAACATATCCTTAGCCTCCACTTTCCAACCTAGATTGAACATTCCTCGAATCAATGTGTTATAGGTGATAACATCTGGATTGATGCCCTCGGTTTTCATGGCTGAAAAGAGGTTCAGGGCCTCGGTTAAAAGTTTATCATTGCAGAGACTATGGATAATGGTGTTGTACATGATAATGTCAGGCTTACAACACGAGGAGCAAGAATTCATTCGGCAGAGGAAATGGAGAGCACGGGCATTGCCCCCGACCCTGCAAAAACCTTTCAGCATGGTATTATAGGTAACTATATTTGGCTGAATGCCTAGCTTAACGACAGCTACATCCAACAACTCAACAGCTTGTGGAAATTGGTTACTGCGCACAAGGCCGTTAATTAAGGTGTTAAACAAACCTAAATTAGAGTCAAAGGGATACCCAAGCTTAAGGAACTTGGCAACAAGAGAATACCCGAAATCAACACGGCCTAAGTGGCAATAACAATTAGCAAGAATCTTAATAGAACAGAAACCGGGTCGGGTACCGGATAACTCAAGTTTCCTAGAGAGGGAAATGACAGTAGAGTGAGGATGTAGTCGTTTGAGTTTGAGCATGGCGGCAAATAGCCTGCTAAAATCGACAATCGAAGGCCGGGGAACAAGAGACATCATTTGGTGGAATAAATTAAGGGGAAATTGGAGATTAGTAAACCCTAATTGACATTGTTGTCTAACATAATCCAGAAACAATCGAGAATCATCAATAGCAATAGCCTTAAAATCAGCAGAATTGCAGAAATAACGGAAATTAAATTGAAATTGAAGTTGAAATTGAAACCCTAATTTAGTAAAAGGGGAAAACATTTTCCAGGAAAAAGAGAAAGGGAAGAAGAAATGAGTACCAGAAAAGCAGAGCAGTTGGGGTTTAGGATCTGCAACTTGAGCAGTAAGTCTTGATTATTGTTTTGAGGTTTAAGTCGCATATTTCCGTCTTAAACGAGAATTTGGGTAAGACGAGCGGTTGACACCGTAAGAGTTGTGAGATCAGTAAGTGGATTATACATCCAATGTACTACCACCAGTTTTGTAATTTTTGAGCATTATAATAAAGTTTTCGAGTTTTGTTTTAAAGTTTTTGAGTTTTACTATGAAGTTTCTGAGTTCATTCACTTAAACATTAAATTAAAAAAATTACAATATAACTCAAAAACATTACATATAAGCTCAGTAAAATTTGAGTTTTGACGGCAAAAAATTAAAATGTAACTTATAAACTTCAAGAAAACTCAGAAAAAATACACATAAGCTCAATAACAAATGAGGTCCGAGGTACTACATCCGATGGGGTTTTTATTTGTTAAGGTAACAATGTTTTGTTTTATAGTTGAAATCCGTTTCGAAACCATTCATACTCCTTCTAATTCACTGAAATCCTAGCCCTAAATTAATATAAGCGAAAAGTGTTTTATTCTATTAGTATAAGAGAAAAGTGTTTATTCTATTAGTATGATTCCAATGAATGCGAGGGAGTAATACATAAATATTATGGAAACAGTAAGTCTTGCTTATAACCGTTGTAAGTTATAACGAAGGGATGAAAAGCACCATCACCCTCAGAAAAAGTGTTGGTTTAGATGGATTTATA
>VHZZ01005631.1:42149-52902 GCA_009801015.1 Silene noctiflora
CAATCAATTTGAAAAAAAAAATTATCACTTTCGGAAATCGTAAACACGAGTTATGACCTCTTAAAGTTCCCCGGATAAAAAAATTGGGTATTTCGGGCAAAATATCAAACCTCAAGGCCACCGCGTGCATTATCTGTAAACATTATGTAAATGTTGTTATAATCTTGAGTCTAGATTGGTTAAGTTTTATGTGTTATTCTTACTCTCACTTGCTAGATTCATACTCTTTGAATAGAAACCTCTTACGGATCCCCCTTACTATTAAGAGAATAAAAATTCTCTTAGTTTTCCTTCCAAAAAGCATCTAGCTAAATAAGGTAATAAATAAATTTTCATTCATTGCATTATTATTATCTTTTCAATGAATATATGCCTATAATTTAACTCTAATCATTTAATAAAATTCATAATTATGATTTTTTCCCTTACTACTAAGAGAATAATAATTCTCTTAGTGTTCCCTCGAAAATTCATCTATTTTCATAAGGACATAATTGATTTTTTAATAAACTATTACCTTTTTCTTAAAATATAATCTTAATATAATTATAAATATACTCTAATATTTTAATTAAATTCAAATTTATTTATTTTTTCATTATAATAAAATAAAATTGGTATTAAATTATAAACTATAAATTACTAAATTTTTCAGTAATGAAATAATTATTACAGTAGAGAATAACTTGACACATACTTACTATTAGTTTCGTGACGAAAAACAAATTCATTACAAAAAATCACAACTTAACTTAATTCTATTTGGTTAGTTTTACATTTTAATTTTTTTGTTTCATATAAAAAAATAATGGAATAAAATATTAAATATTAATGAAGTGAAAATTTAAAAATTTTAAATAATAAACTAAAAAAAAAACTCTATATACCGCGCATTGCGCGGGATCTAAACTAGTATTCAAATAATGGTATAAATATTGTAAATAATGGTATAAATACTGTATAAATACTCCCTTTCAGACTCTCACTTACTCATGACTTGAACGCAAATCTTCGAACAACCGCAATATGAAAACTATCCTTATGAGTTACGACTCCTTTCGTAAAAAAAAATTTAAAAAAAAAATTAAAGGGTAATAGGATAATGAGAATTATATTATTAAACTAATTAGCACCAAATCACAAAAACAAGGCCTAATCAAGGGTTTGCATGTACTGTACTACCGTGATTACAAATTACAGAAGACATAAGCAAACCCCGGATTGGTGGAGGCGTGGAGCTACGGAACTTCCTCAGACGAGGGTTAACTCTAGTTTGTGCCCTCAAACACGATTACCAAAAGCCAGCACGCCTCTAAGCTATATGTCTGCCCCACATCCCGAGCATATCAGCTGGACCATCGTCAGGATAGAAATATTTACACGGTTTCTCTCCCAAAAATTATCTTTGTAGGAGCCATGTCTTGTTGACAGTATCACTCACGGTCCCATCAACTTTGTGCATTTGAACTCGTCATTCTGTACGTCACCTGAAAACGAGTTGTATAAAAAATGTAATTATCGCAATATGGTGTAGGGATAGTAGCACTAGCACATCATAACTAGGTATATAGTTATATACCTTCCACTGCAAGTGTTGTTGATCCCGAAATTACATTCTGATTGAGGTACATCTAGTTGAATCCAAAAAAAGAAGTCTAGTATCCTTCTTATCCTTATCGCTCGAGCGTTTCTGCAATTACACCCCGTGCTTGATCGCACAATGCTTGTGCATCGTTGCCTCTCAAAATTGGGTGAATTACTACTTTAACAGACCCTGGGTTCAATATCCCCTCCTTTCCAGAAGGCATAATACTACCTGTTCCCATTATTGTCATAGGCACCACTGGTACTCCAGTTTTCACAGCAACACTGAATGCACCTTTCTGCAACAACAAGAACGAAGTTTGCTTAAAACTTCTTTTACATGATACCTCCTTTGGCTGTGTGTCACATGTCCTACATGACAAGGCACATAGACACTGCATCTTGAGCCAACACATCAAGGTTTTTAATAAATAGCCTTTTCTGACACTACGGCATGTGACGAATACGACACTTGCAACCGGGGGAAAGTAACATAGGTTTAAACAAAATGAAAAGATAGCCTCTCTTGCTCCTTTTAAAAGTAAACATTTGATTTTTGAATGCCTTAATAGTTTGATGGGTGTTATCCTAGAGACACGCAAGAACTACAGGATACTGATCTTCTGGTCCCATAATAGCTATCGCACTCACCTTGAAGGCACCCAGCTCTCCAGTTTTACTTCGCGTTCCCTCTGGGAAAAAGAATACAGAAGCACCTCCCCGGATAAGATCCATGCACCGCTTAAGACAGTCCTACAGTGACAGAAAACGGTGAATTTCCAAATTTTATGATCCAGATTAAGCAGGTAACATAAAATTCAAATGTCCCTTTTACAAAT
The DNA here is from genome assembly GCA_009801015.1 of Silene noctiflora. Taxonomy (NCBI): domain Eukaryota; kingdom Viridiplantae; phylum Streptophyta; class Magnoliopsida; order Caryophyllales; family Caryophyllaceae; genus Silene; species Silene noctiflora. Next base: position 44,573 of record VHZZ01005631.1, read on the forward strand.
TCCGTCATTCCTCGCCTCCCCATCATTAAACTGAAGCTATAAAACATAATGTCTGACTCCACACTCCAGAGATTGACAAAACACAGAATTCAGGCCATAAAACATCATCGCTGAACTACGCGCCCTAGAGATTACCAAAATAGCCAATTCAACATGCAAACAGATATAATAATGATTCCTCTTTATACAATTTTCCATCACTGCAAGTGATCTATGTAGGCCATCCACATCAATCGGAGTCTTAGAGTGTACACTGTCTTAGTTTGAGAAGGTGCGAGGAACACTAAAGCAGGGGGAAGGCACGGGCCTTATAAAGACAAGATGCATTGATTTTCAGTACATTTATATTTTAGGATAAATTTTTGTGCAATGATAATCCTCTGTTTGTTCTTAAAGAGCACTAACATGAATTTATGAGCGGAAATCAAGCATAATGCGCCTCGGGTGCGCCTCACTAGTAGAGCCTTGTGCGCCTTTTGGATCTCTGAGCCACAGACACCCTAAGGCAATTTGGCTGGCACCTCAAGCCCGCTTTTTAAACAAGTACTATGTAACATCAAATAAAAGAGTATAAAAAAGTAACACTGCTCTACCCCAAGGATTGACAGAACGCCTTCCTAAGCACGAAAAAGTTGTGGCTTCGATTATTAGAGTAATACCGTTACGAGTAAACAGGTTATAATAAAGGACAAAAAGGGATTGCTAATTAGATTTAAAAGAAAAAAAATACTCACCAACTGGCTTCGACTATCCATCCGTTTCAATGGTATGACTCCTAACAGAAACATGGCCCAGCCAATGATGGGGTAGATGAAAATTGAAGTTTTGCTAATAAACTTGAAGTCTCGCTCAAGAGTAAGCAAAGTATAGATATCAAGGAAACTCTGGTGATTAGAAACATATACAGCAGGTGTATCTGGTCCAGGCAGATTCTCCAATCCCTCAAACTCCACTTTTAGAAAAGGTGTGATTGCTAAAGTTGCCCACATTCTAGCAACAAAATGCTGCGCTCTTCTTCTATAACGGTCAAATAGAAGAACAAAAGGATGTGCCACAACCATTAGCCCAAAGAGTAAGATAGCGGCTGCAGCAGTGACAGCATAAAAACAAGCTCCACGCACCTTGGGCCCAATGGAGACATCTGCACAATAAAACATTGATTCGTAAACTGAAGTTGATGAAAACTTTAAATATATGAAAATAAAACGAAAATTGAACAGGCTCCAAACCGGGAAAAGGAGAAGCAAGATCAGGAGTTCCACTTCTTGCAAGATCTGAGTGTGCAGATATATCTCTTAATGATCTAACTCCAAAGCGAGGTAGGTTGCCAATGTAAGAGCTGTTGCTTCTCTTAATGGGGTCAACATGGTCGCAGCACGAAACTTCTCCGAGGAAGCATTGACTTGAGTCTGTAATAAATCAAGTTAAATAATTAGCTTTCCAACATCATTACCAGAAAGGCTAAGAGGACCCACAGAGACACTCTAGGGGTGAATCAAACAACATTCAAATCACTCACTACCAGTGATTCCAAAAAGGATTGTTTTTTCCTACCGCATACATTTCTTTCAGATTATAACAAGCAACGTCATCAAGGGTAGGGAAACATAATTCTCTACTTGATCCGTACACTTCAAACAACATCGAGGTTAATGAGGATGATAGGTCCCAGGTCCGAATCCCCCTCCCCTTTATTCGTATACCCCTTGTCACTCTATTAACAGTTTAACACATACAAAAGAAAAAAAAAATAAGGGAATTCCTCAAGATAGGAGATGAAGTTTTGCTTACATTTCATTGAGCTCTTCATGTAAGGTTGACCTCCTTTGTAGACCTCTACCTGCAAAGTAAGAATAAACAGATATTTTGTGAAGCGTCTATCAGGAAATCAACAGCCCATAGATGAATGCCTCTTATCGAATATGCAGTATATTCTACATCTGATTTCTCAAGCCCCCCAGGGATGACAGAAAGAACAAATTTTAATTTGATGCAGAAATGGCTGCATCAAAATACAGAAACTCGAGCATATATGCTCAACTCTCCATCTAAAAACTTTTTTTGCCGAACTTATCAAGTACACACTTACTGAGTAAAGATGATTATGAATTTTGAACAGATGGACCATTAAAGAAGATATCTTTGTATCTGGGATTGATGCAGATCCAAGGGAAATACCATTTCAAATAAATTACGGCCTGAATGAAAAATCACTGTGTATTGGCTACTTACTGGTGGTTCAAGCCATTATTTCAAACAGTACCTCCGTGAATGTTCAGCTATTAACCCTACACATTTTTAAAAGGTGCACTGATTTACTCTTGTTTCTTTAACGAGTGTAAAGGCTCCAACTTTTGCAAAAAAAACTTTTGTGTTTGGATAGAAAAATAGGAGGGAAAGGGAGGGGAGGGGGATAGGTGGAAAGGAAAGAGAGGAGAGAGAAGGGGAAGGAGAATGGAAAGTGGTTTGGATACATTTTCCCTCCAAATCTTTCCTATTATGGAGAGATTTTGATTAGCCTTGGAGGAGGAAAATGGATCCCTCCAAATTCCTCCCCTTCCATTTCTCTCCCCCTTGTTTGCTATCCAAACAAAGGATTTTAAATCCCTTACTCTCCCCCTCTTTCCTTTCCCTCCAAATCACTCAATCCAAACACACTCTATCGGCCAACTAAATATTTATGAAAAAAATTACCTAGTGTCTCAAAGTTATGTATAATCTTTACACACAATTTAGTACGATCGTCTTCTCTTTGGCAAAGAGAAGATGTTTGCGACGACCCGTGATGAAAAAGGTGCCGGATATTACATAACATGTTTCTACTTCACAATTCAAACCAAAAACGTGTATAATATAGCAAGTTATTTTGCTTTATTGCAACATACTCTAAAGCCAAAGAATTGTGCATCTTGAGCTCCATTCAAAATGTAACTAAAAAAAGCTTCAATACTGGGTGTGTTTGGATAGCAAAAGTGGAGGGGAGGGGAGGGGAGGGGGAAGAGGGAAAGGAAAGGGAGAGAAGGGAAGGGGAGGGGGAATGGGGTGTGGGTGTTTGGATACAATTTCCCTCCAAATCTTGCCTATTGTGGAGAGATTTTGATTAGGCTTAGATGAGGGAAATTGGATCTCTCTAAATCTCTCCCCCTCCATTTTCCTCCACCCTCATTTGCTATCCAAACAAGAGATTTTAAATACCCTACTCTTCCTCCCTTTCTTTTCCCTTCAAATCCTTCAATCCAAACACACCCTAAATGAGAAGAAAAATTCCCGTTTTTCATGGTTAAAAAATACTCCTATTCTGTGGAATTACGCGCCATATTCTTTACTTAGCCAATTCCAGGGAGTCGCCCCATTTGTAAATATGGCAACTTTGTAACTACAAAATCTCTCTTATACCCTTATTATTTGAAGTAGAGCAACATACCATATCTTAGCCTCCCAAGGGTACTACTACGTCCAGAATGTTGTAAGTGAAATATTCATGCACAAGCAAGCAAAAACAGTGTTGTGACTATTGTGAGATCGACGGCTAACCTTTGTTACACCGGTTGAGCAGAGAGGTCGTACATTAACAACTTTGAGGAGTCCAGTCCTCCGAAACACGGGAACACTAGAGCTCTTGCTCCCAGAAAGTAACATGTTTCCTCTACCATAGCTTGAGCCAAATAAACCTGTTCTTTAAATGTATTGAAAAGAGAACAGATAAATAGAAAGCACAGGAACCCGTCCAAAGATCTAGCCCATCTAGGTAACAAAGCAGCACATAAACATGACAGGGAGAAGACAAACAGTGACCAACACTTGACAAATGAAGAACTCGGGAACATCTACAGAAAGCTCAACAGTTGCACACTCCAAGCACCATATAGAAATCGGAAAGATTTGTATTTCAGTTCTAGATGATGTTTAATGTAATCGCAAACATGAATATGTACCTTTCAGATATAACATCATGAAAAAGTAACTAAGTGTGAAATTAATGTCATGAATTTCAAATTTCTTGTTCAAGTGTATGACAAAAGCCAGAAGCATATACTCCAATGCACCATGATATCGATTTATCTCAAACTGATCATCTAACACATGGTAGCACACACAATGTCGACCTTAACGAGGGAGCTTTATAAATTATAAAACAGAAACGACATATATTACATATCCGTGTATCTCATCAGACTAATGTAGGCATGCAACCAAGAATACAAATTACTGAGGAAAGTCGACAATCACCAAATCTTACATATTTCAACTCATATTTCCTTAACATATTTTCGCTAAATCTGGTCAACAAACTAATAAATTAAGCCTTGTGTTATACAGCTTACCGCCCATGGTTGAAATTGACGGAGGTAGCTGGAGAATAGCCGGTGACGCCATGAGCTAATAAATCTGGAATAAACAAAGCACCACCACATCACTTCACCAAGAAAAAACAACCTGTTGTCAATTAAATCCTATCATTTACACTCCACCACAATTACAATACTATAATCAAATTCCGTCGAAAAAATCATTCCGCGAGAAAGAGTAGCCTAGTGTCAATTAAATCCTGTCATTTACACTCCACGAAAAAATAAACATATTACTCCTTCCGTCTTAATCATTTCTTCAGCTTTGAATAAAATATTCCACATATACTGCCTCCGTCTTAATCATTTCTTTACCTTTGAATAAAATACTCCTCACAAAGAATAACTCGTAAACAATGGAATCAAATTCCACCATTCACTCCATTAAAAAGATCAAAACCTCCATTTCTACGCACATCAATCTCCGCAATATGAATTTCTACATGAAATTCCCGCCATAATTCGTTGACTTACATGTTGCGCAACTTACATCAACTCCATTACGCAATAATATACTACTAGTATCAATCAATTATGAGATAAATCTACATGAACGATTAACGAACTTGATCTATAAATAATGATTGAGTGAAAAGGCATAGTGAATTATAGTGATTGAACTATGAATTGAAAAAGGTAATAATGGAAGAAGAACAATACCTTTGTCAATGGTGGTGAATTGAGATGGCGGCAATTGAATCGGAAACTTAGGCGGCGGAAATTAGGATTGCAGCTACGGCGACGGCGACGGTGACGGAGATGAGGAGATAATGGAAGCTTGGGAAAAGTCGAGTGTTGGAAGAACAGATGTGATTCGAGATGGTGACTGTTTTAAGATAGAGACGGTTTCACGATAAATTTATTTTGGTTTTTTTTTTTTTCAAATTTTACGTGGTATTCCTCGCTTTTAAAAAATACCAGAGGTATCTTAAATTTAATGAAAATATCTTAAAATATCCAAACTTCTTTAATTTGCCTTTTTAAATGTTTAGTTTATACATTTTTTATTGATTTTTCGACAATAATATGTCATGTCATTAACATAAACCTGGTTTACTCAATCGTAAACATATTTTCATAACAAAATTTAACAGATTAAAAACGTAAATTTTAGTAGTTTGAGTATTTTAGGAACATTTTACTAACTTTAAGGGCACCACAGATATTTTCAAAAACGAAGGGGTATCACGTAAAATTCGAAAAAATACAGGGGTACCACCGTACCACGTAGAAAAACCCATTTATTTTTATTCTCTTTATGTTAATTTTTACCGTATTTTTTTATTTTCAGAGACTTTTGTCGTAATAAAAATCTTTTAATTTTATGTATTTCGATTCGATATAATCAACTTTTTTGTGTTAAAATAAATGTAAGTATGAAATGGATTTAAAGTTAGTCATATGTTCAGTCAACAATGAAAAATAATTAGTGCTACGAATATGTTTTTGGGATCTATCTCGCATATATGATAATTTCGAGAGGGATTATGGATTTAAATGAATATGATTTCAAGCATAGCGTGCCCCTTTTATCGTTTTTAAAATTTTCAATTGAGGATAAATTATAGAGTATAAATTGGAATTGATTAATTTTTTTTTTTTCAAATTGATTAACTCGTCGAGACTATAAATTGATAAAACGAAATGGTCATTCGGAAATTTAAGATCGAAGATATGGTTGATTTGAGATTTTCGTTAAAAAAACCCTATAAAATGTATGTCGACAATTATTTTTTTTCCCAAAACGTAGAATATGACTAGATAATCTTAGGAAAAACATTTAGCCGATTCTGAATTCCAATCTAGGAGTTATGCGCAATTAAGTTTTTTTATAGGGACAAAAAGGATATGTTATGCATGAAAATTAAACGTGGAGGGTATAATGTACACAAACTTAAAAAGTTGGATACCACGTGCAAAATAACAAAGTTTAAGAATACCACGTGAATTTTCCGTTTAATGAATTAAAAAGACAACGAAATAACCGTAATAATAATCTTATCGTCAAATCTTTATACTATAAAAGCCAAAACATTTAAAGAGTTTCTATTGGCTAATGAATTTGAGCAATGGAAAACTAAAAAGATCTAAAACAAACATAAATTGAAATAGATAGAAATGTGGGTATTTAATAATTAATGTGTTTTATATGCCTTTTTAAAGGATGAAAATATTAAATAGAAACAAATTGGATGGGTGGGTATAGGGAAGGTTTTTTCATAAACATGTGCTTAGTGGATTTTCTATAATGATAAAAGTGAAATGATGTATTATTGGTACATAAGTGATGACGGTAAGTGTATTGTAGGAGTATGTTACTGAACTTAGGTTTAGTAATCGATGATGGATATCGATGGGCTGGACTTGATAGGCTGCATTAATATTGTCAACGAAAAATGGGGTGAGCCAGGTTAGAGGGATTAGGAATTTAGGTTTAGTGAGGGTAGATTGGAGGTTTGTAAAAGTTATTCCATATAATGGTATGAACTTTGAGGTTAGTAGTTTTGGCTGATTTGGATTGATTGTGGTCAATTTAGTTATATTTTCTTATCAACATATGTTTTTAAATGTCGAGATGATATTGTTCTATTTTCACTGCTCCGTCAATCTAAGGTGTGAAAGATTTGTATTTATTTTGGGTCCTGATTTTCGCAGTACACATTTTACTCATCTTAGTACGCATGTGACAATATTACCCTTCTCATTTCCCCTCCCATATTCCCTCTCCCACCTCTCTCTAATGTTTTTTCTCTCTAATGCCAATACAACCCTTCATCTAAAATTCCTCTTTATTAACAATACAATACAAACGACTGATAATTCACACCAAAAAAATGCATGTTTTTCGTCCCTAACACATGAATCAGGTAGTCATTAGGCAGTTGAAATCAAAAGGTGGTAGCATGGTTTGAAATCAAGAAAAAAACTAAGGTATTGCAATATGTACTACTATGTACTGCTGTTACTACCCTTTGTTGGCCAACGTCCCCTTCGTTACCACGTAATTCATTAATCTCATAAACCACCACACCCTCTGTCACAACAGTTGCTAGCGTTCCCGGCGGACCACCATCAAACAACACCAGCGAAGCCATATGCTAAACTACCAACAACAAACCCACCATACACAAATTAGCAACTAGTTAATTTAGACATAAAACCCTAATTAAAAAGGAATAATAATACAAGAAAGAGTCAATTAAATTACTAATCTAGGATTAACGAATTAAATACTTGCTCTTCATTCGAATAATCGTTCATAATTGAAGAAGAATTCGGGAGAAGGTTGATGTTTTAACAATAGAGAGAGAAGGCAAGTAGAGAGAAGGTAGAGAAAATTAGGTTTGATGTGTTTTTTTAGTGAAGGGTAACAAATGGAAAGTTTGATGTAAAAAGTACTAAAATGAGTAAAAGTCGTACGCGAAAATAAACTCCGTTTATTTTTTATATCGATTTAACTGTAGTATTAAAATCATGATATTCTTTTTAAGTCATTTTTTTAATACGTTTTTCAATTTTATGCCTACAACTAATCATTAACAACAGTGTCATGAGACGTTTTGGTTTTTATCTATTGAAGTTAAATTTATTTTATAAAAATCTTCATATGTTACTTGCATTTTTAGAAGCAACTCATGCAATTATTGCACGGGAATAAAACTAGTATAAATTTCATTTAACGAATACGAAATCTTCTCTAACATTTTTATTTTCCCTTTTTGCTACAAATATCTCAACATGAATCGATTTTTCACGAATCTCTTGACATTATCAGTTAATAAAAAAAAAGTAAAAATTAAATACTAAAGGGTAAAACAGTAAAAGTAATCCTGCATGGACAACGGTTAATTTAAACCAGTAAAAACTACCACGTATTAATTAACAAAATGTCAACCCTCTATATATAACCAACGTTTCTCCAACATTTCATGACACCCTTTAAAAATTAAATTTACTCTCTTTTTTTTTCTTTTTTTTTTT
>VHZZ01005631.1:53442-64140 GCA_009801015.1 Silene noctiflora
AATTTCACCCGTTTTAAGAAAAATCAAAGTTTTTACCAATTCTAAAATTTCATTTTTTTTCGTATTTATTGAATAAGATAGTTTCATAGGTGGGATAATCTCGATGTTGTTGGTAGAATAATAGTATCACGTATAAAATTTCGTCGAAGTTTTTAGGTTTTATGTGAAATGTTTCTGTTGCAGAGGTACATGAAGCAGCATAATGACATTGAGCTTTCTGCACTTGGCATGGGTAAAATCCTCTCTTTTACTGTTTCATCAAAAAAATTGAGCATTTTGTATAATCATTTCTATATATTCCTTTATTTTCACAATGCGTTTTATATGAGACGGTATCACATGTACTTTTCCGACATTACTATTTGTTTGGTTAATATCGTCCTCTGTCAGCTATTCCAACTCTGGTGACAATCGCTGAGATTCTGAAGGCAAACGGAGTTGCTGTCGAGAAGAGTAAGATTAATAATTTCATGAATTTTATTGCTATAAACAACCCACAAATTATGACTAAATTAATCTGCAATTGTCAAACAGAGGTTTTAACATCAACTGTTGATTCAAAAGACGAAAACAAGGGCCGGGTTGTTCAAAAGGCCAAGGTTACTTCCCCACATTTCCGGTTCATATGAGATGGTCTCGTGATAATACTATTGTAAGACTGTGTTGACTTGTTACTGCTCTTTCCATGCAGCTTGAGATTTTTCTCGAGAAGAAAACTCCTGCAGTGACCAATTCAGCGGTCGCAAAGCCCACTGCTCCTGCAGCGACCAGTTCAGCGGATGCAAAGCCAAAAGCTAATGCAGAAGCCAGTGAAGCAAAATCTGAAACCAAGTCAACAGTCGACGAAACCAAACCTGAGAACAGCGCTGCAACAGATGTGGTGAAGAAGGAAGGATAAACATGTCTGTTCCGCACCCAACAGACGGTTATTAACATAATTCTATCAAAGTTCCTGATATTTTAGTTTATAGTATATAGTTATTTGCAAAAATTAGATAGGGTACATATAATTATGTACATTACAGTTTAGATATTAGAAGGTAGGTGAAAACGCGGATTTATCCTTAACCTATGGATCTTTCTGTTCATGTTGTTGTAATATGTCTAAAATAATATCTTGTTGTATCTTGTATATCATTCTGTTTAGGGCAACAAGTCACTGTTGTAAAGTTTATAACACACTATACTCGTAATCTTTCTATGTAAGCAGTAAGATGCACTATATATTGAGAAAATTTCATTCTCCTTTGATAATTCTTAATGCGTGTGTGATTTGATGATTCAATTAGAATTCTTTTGTAAAACCGTTGCACCAAAATAGTGTAAAACCATGCACTAAAGACACTGACCGATGGCCGAAACTGACCTCTCAGGAAAGGGACAATTTTGCTAGGGTAAGTGCCAACACCTTGACCCCATTCTCTATATCTTTGGAAGCGGCATACTCTTCTGGTTTGTGACTGTATCCTGCAGAATAAAAGGTAATTCTAAAGGTGGTCAAATCTTGTCAGTTATCGATATAGAGAACATAACTACATGAACAAATGACCTGCACACAAGTAGAGTATTAAGAAATTAGGGGAGCAGGTTTATAAAGATATTCAGCGCGTACAATTAGATGTCGGTGCCACTATGTTGATACTGTGACTTCAACAGATTTTATTAGAAAGGAGATCATTGGTCACTTTACACTTGTAAGAGTTACTCATTCCTTTGCCAATTGAGACGGAACCTCCTTTAAACTTCTGGATGGAGTAACTTTCCTCTGTGTAGGCTCGTTTATGTGGAATATTACATGATATCAGGGACATGGCTTTAACATTTAGTGGACACTGGTTTCAAAATCGACTAGATTACGGGATTTAGAGAGAGATGGTGATAGAGAAACAAACCTTTGTAACACGGAATAAAGATCATCCCCATCGGAGATACCCTGAAAAAAAAAGTTAATTAAACAGTGACATGTCATATATACACAGAGAATCATCGTTTCAACAGAGCAAAATCAAACTTTCATCTTTCTTTGCAAAACTGAAAGATATGCAATTACGCATGCACATTTTTGGTATAAAAAAAGATTGGGGAATGATGTTATATTATCAGTCCAAAAGGAACGCTTATAACAACTTACCTGGCCATAAATAAAGAATCATGGTACGCTCTGCTAACCATCAACTTGTAATCCAATTTTAACTCACGCGATGCAGCTTCCATTGACTTGATTATATTACTGTCAGCAGAAGCTGGAGGATCTTGATTTACTATTTCAAATCCTGAAAGCTTGACATTACGCTTTTTGGCTATTTCGACAGCAGACTGATGGATTTTCTTTACCACGGTGTTTCTTCGTGTTTCATCTATGTCTCGCGTATCTGGCAAATCCAATGTTTAATATCAGTATATTTTACAGAATGCTGCAATGTGAGTTGTCTATTACAGGACGTGATATCATGCTTCACACACTAAAAAAATAGGAAGAGAGGGAAAGGAGGAGAAAAAATGCTTAATAAATGCTAATTTACCGATCTCGACATGTGCCTTGCTTGGTATACTGTTGATGGCTCTAGGATGCAGGTCAAGAATACCTTACAGAAAGATTAAAAAAAAATGATCAATGAAACTAAAGTTCCTAAAAATAATATCTCAAGTCTTAAGTTGTTTCAAATCAACAGAACAAGAACATTTTCAGAATCAAACACTTCTTACCAACAGTGCCGACAGTATCAATAGAGCCAGAATCTAAAACATGCTTCTCAACAGCTAGAGATAACTCTGCAGCAGCTAATCCTGCATCATTCCTGCAAGAAAAACAATGAAACTTCCCCTCAAAAAAAAAAAAAAACAATGAAACTAGTATTTCTTAAAACGAAATGATTGCAAAAATTAAACAATCCCTTTCTCCGTGAATATTTTGGTTCTCATTTTGGGTGTCCATGAATAAATTTCTTGGTTCTCATTTCGGGGTGTCCATGAATAAACTTCATACTTGTGATCTTTCTTTCATTTTTTATGTTTGTTTGTGGTCATTATGGGTTGTGACTCCACATCTTTTATGCACTGCTTTTCGAACCACATCCTGTTATGTTCCTTACTTTCAGTGCAAAACAAACCTGGAAGTTTATTCATAGACTTCAGCGCTATGGTTGTTCAGTGCTTCACCATAACTAAATCAGTTTAGGTCTACGAGATATGTAAAAAATAATCTTCACCTGCTTGGCATCAGGGCAGCACCTGCATGACCTCCATCTCCTTCAAAGTCTACTTTGATGCTTGCTGGTGCAGCTATCGCAGTTACAATCCCGATAGAAATTCCTGTAAGTATAAATAATCATTTGCTTCAGATACTGGGCCTAAGAAAGATTAATTATATTCTTAGGTCAGAATTTTGAAAGAAACGCACCTTCAGCTTCCAAAATAGGTCCTTGCTCTATGTGCAACTCTACGAAACCAGCGTAACTTCCTTTCTCCAAAAGAACACCTGATAAGTCATCCTGATTTCTTGCATATCCAGCATACCTTGCAGCATCAAGAAATGATACATTTTGACTATCAAATGTGCTCTTCAGAGCTTTCTCAAGTGTCTCACTTCCTGCCATCAGGCGACTGTGGAATTACAAAGAAACATGTTTAAGGTTAGACCGGATGTACATTCAATATAGACAAAGCATAAAAAACTAAAATAGTATATATACCTTCCCAAGCAGCTGATTCCAAATCGGGTTGGCTCTTCTGAAGTGAACGTTATTACCTCCAATGACCGCTTCGGCTTAAATCCAGCCCTGTAAGATAAGACTTAGCATCCACTACCTTCATATAAGTGTTCCTACAGGACAACTAGATAAAAGCAGCTTAGAGGAATGGAGGATAAATTCATGGAAGTCATATCATGTGAAGAATTGCATGCATGGTCTGTCTATATTAGCATAGAAAAATAGATTGGCAGTCCATGCTTCAGCATTAGGGGTCTGTCCCAGATTGTATGCTAAAAAAAACTAAGATACATAACTTCTGCAATAATTGCTCCATGTTTAAATAATATTTTTACCAATATCGAAGATTTGATCCCTCACCGTCACCAGGGGTGGGAAGGCATTCTACTTTGCATCCTTGACTAGAACTATTCTATGATTCTCTCTTCAGTTTTGTTACATCCTGACTGTTGTGCACTGCTTGTTGCATCTAACGATTAACGTAAAACTACTATTTTTCTAATACACCAAACACTTACTTTTTCAGCACATTAATGGCTTCTATTGCACCTAAAACGCCAACAACTCCGTCAAATTTTCCAGAGTACGGAATAGCATCAATGTGAGATCCTGTTGCGACAGCAGCTAGCTCTGGTTCATAACCATCCCTGTTAAAAAACGGTGTCAAGAGCCTTGTGTAACATACAGAATGTAACTTAATATTAGACTCTAGAGTTATGGGTTTTCAACAGAAATGTTGTGACTCAATACGCAGAATCTTGTTTCTAGACGAACCATAATGAAAATGGACCGACAAATTGCATAGACCGACTCGGTCTATGCTGAACTTACATTTTATTGAATCATTTGCTTTACCCATCATATTCCAAAGCCAAATGATTTTAAAAAAATGTCATTGGCTCCGCTGGGTATGGATGGGAATGGGGATGGACAATGAATGAACATTGTCCATACCGTGAAATTGTACATCAATTGGTGACGTTTGAGATCTGTATTTACATCATTTAAGGGGACATATCAATAAAGTTGCACTTTTTCGGTGACAAAAAATACATATTTTCTTTTCAGTTCCCTAACTAAGGAATGTATACTCTGAATTGAGTAAAAATGTAGCTAGGCTGACTGGTACCAACAAAGCATAGGTGCTTGAAGGCTTCAACAGCTTACCATCGTCCGAAGATGTTACCGATTGTATCCTCCCTAACGGAGAGGCCAGAAAGTCCCATCAAGTTTTTGATATACCTGCATCGGAAAAGTACTATGAAGAGCGTGGACAGAAATGGATGTACAATTGCAACAAATATATATGCTGTTAATCACTTTTGCTGTAAAGCAAAACAAGAAAATCTTTTTCTCGCAAATACTGTTAGTAGGCAGTGCTGTAGCCTGCAAGGGAATAGCTTAATGTATGATGAGACGAGAACGTCAAAATAAAGAGAGAGATTTTCATTCCTTTCACCACAATTAGAAACCACTTCGACAGTCTCAGACCAACAAGTAAACAATCAAGATGAAGTCCCATACCTTCGAGCAGCTATATCCTGGTCAGTGTATAGAACCCTAGTAACTGACGGCGGAGGTGAATCAGATAATGTTGCCAACTCATCAATCTGAAGAAGTAATTGAATCATATCAGTCACACAGTTTATAAAGTATGCGGTACTCAAAACAAGCAACGCCTCTAGTCCGTCATCTGATCATTGTCATCCCAACATAGTTTGCTGAAACAATGCAACTCGTAATAAATCAGCAACATTATCTAAATGCGTCAAGAGCTCTCGTAAAAGGCGGGTTAAGGGGTCTATAAATTACACCTCCTCAACCCTTATGTAAACAATACACACAGTGACACAGGTTCTCTCCAGATGACCCAAAATTAAAATTGCATCGAGAATTGCATTAAATGACTATCCGCTCCCAATAATTTATTCCAACATAACTCAAAACCAAAGAAAATGAGTCTCTGACTTCACAAAAAATGGTATTCATTCCCAATCATTTCTTCACCTTTAATTAAATTCCGACACAAAGAATAAAAGAATTAAACAAATGATTAGGACGGAAGGAGTAGCCGAGTATATACCATCTCAGAACATTTATACACCAATGTAACAGTTACAGTCCCTGTTAAGCTGATCAAAACAATTGCTAGAAAAACAGCTTTGTATTAAAATACTAGTATTTAATTCCCACTAAAAGAACCTATCTTTATGCTAATCAGTAATTCTCTTGTACGACGGTCTTTCCGTGTTCTTTTGCAAAAAGTGACCATCGTACTAATATACTTCTTCCATTCAACTCCACTCTACCTATTTCATTTTTCTCCACTATTCACAAATAAGTCTTTAATTTCAATTTCCGTTCAATACAACACGTGAAAATATATTCATGTGGGTCTTGTTTGATTCATTACAAACGTGAAAAAGTAAAGTGGTAGAGTGGAGTTGAATGGAGGAAGTATGAGTTACAGCACAGGAACACATGTCAATTAGTCTTAGACCAACAAGTAAACAATCATGAATACATAATTATAGAATAAGACCGTCTTACGAGGTGACTGATTTATTACTGTTAGAACATACAAACGGGTCGGGCCGCACTATAACACCAACACAAATTCTCATTGTAGACAGATAGTGATACCCTATTTGCCTTCCCACTTGCATTTTGTGTTCAGTTTTAGACGGAAAGTGACCGTTTACAGTGAGACGGACTGTAACACTAAAATGTTCGTCTCACATCGTAAGACCGTCTTACACAATAATTATCGATTCTAAAAAATTTCAACAACCCAAAATTAGAAATATATAAATACAGCAATCCAATTCACAAAACCATCAATAAAACAGTAAAATTACAACAAAAAGTAAGAAACTTTACAACCCATATAATCAAATCATCAATAAAAAAAAGGGTAATCACTAATCACCTGATTCATCAAAGATTGAGCATCAACTGATAAAAATGAAAAAGAATTCAAATTAGGTTCAGAAGTTTGGTACCCAGAAAACTGATGCATAGTTTTGGTAATTGGGTCATCATTTTCAATGCCATAACTTGATTCTAATGCTTTGAATTTAGAAAAACAGCAAATTAATAGCAGAAAAAGGGAGTATTTTGGTTGCATTTTTTGTTGTTGTTGTTGGAATTTGGATTGGTTTGAGTGATTTGAGTGTTAGTGTTTTGTACAATTACATGCTTAATTTTTAAGAATTTGTGTGTTTGATTAAAGTGGAGGGATTTTGTTTTGTTGTGGAGTAGTGGCATGTGGGAATGGAATATGGAATGTGTAAATGAGATTTGGGAATCTTTGATTTATACCGATTCTTCTTTAAGATCGTTTTAACTTTTAAATTAACACGATTCTTATAAATGATTATAATTACCCATGAGCACTTAGATCAACTGGCAAGGGGTTGTTCTAGCTTAACCAGAGGTCTCGTGTTCGAACCCTGGGAACGCAGCAGTGTTGAAACTCATGAGGGAGAGCTTTACCGCCCTAGTGGTCCTACCCAGCTCAACTCCGGATTAAACCAGATGGTTTACACCAAAAAAAAATAAATGATTATAATTAATTGGAAAATTCACGGGTCTTATATAAGTTTCCCTCTTTTGGTTAATACTGTCTGTATAAACACGAATTAATTGGAAACATGACAAATGATAAAATAGGATGGAAATTATGAAAATTAAACATAATAACACGGTATTCCGTACTATGACTATTGTTAACTCTCTTTATTTCTTTTCCGATTTAATCCTCGTTTACTTTTCAAGGGTTAAAATTATTAATTTTTGAGGGATTTCACGGTTTTTGTTTTAAATGTGTTTTTTGTTATTCTAATTTTTTTTATAATTATGGTCTTTATATAACCAAATAATAACTAAAATTAATTATAAGAATGTCAATGCTTTAGTTAGCCTTTAACTATATTGCATTATATAAATTTAATTATTATTTCATAGATAAAAATAGTAGAAATTAATAAATGTACAAATTCCACGTGGAATAAAATTAAATGTGCTAAGATGATGTGGAATAAAATTAAATGGGTTATGGTAGCCTTTTAATTATATAGTATAGATAGATATATTAAGATGTTAAATGTTATAGTGTAATAACATGCTTAAGCGGTATAACTGTATAAGAGAAAAAAATTGATAAATTTCGCAGAAAAAAAGACTGACATGTAACATGAACCTAATTATATAAATTATTACTTAATTATTAAAAATAGTATTCTTATGTTTTTACATTTACCAAAAAAAAAAGAAAAAAAAACTTTAATTAATGACTTAACAATAAAATAAAATTAGAGAATTTGTGAAAGTATATAATCAACTTGTAATATCTTTAAAAGACAGAAAAATTTAAATTATGAAAAGATTGTGCAAAATATTTTTCTCATATCACACCGTATTATTAATGCAATTACACCTGTGTAACAAAATCAAAATACTCATTAATATGGTTTTGCATATTGAAATTAGTATTAGTATCCCTTATTTATGATATAAAAATAATATGATATAATAATGTGAAGACCAATCATAGAGCAATGCACTTTGGCGGGAAATTTTTTTAACCCTCTTATTCTTTTAATATAAGGGTGATGGAGGTAGAATAAATGGGGTTTATAAGATGTTTAAAATTAAGATGATCTTCAAGCAAGATCTACTCCTGATGAATTTTATAAGTTAACACGGATATTTTTTATATAATTTAGGAATGGTCTCGAGTTAAAGTCTTAAAAAAAAACTTTTGTTTTAGAAGATGGTATGTGGTGACTAGATGGGTACTCGTGACTCGTGAGTGAAAGGTTGTTAAAGTTTGTGGAACGGGGCCGTTATACTTTCCTTTCTTTCCTCAATCTAGGGTTGGTGGTGGTTGTGATTTTGTGGGGTGGTTTTGCTTGGTCGTGGTTGTGTTAATGTAGTGACAGTAGGGTTATTTATGCTGGCAACGATGGTGATGGAGTGGTGGTAATAGTGGGCGTGGTGGTAGGGGGACCTGATGGTATTAAGTTATTGGGTTGGGCTTAGTGGCGGAGCCAGGATTTGAGTTTAGGGAAGATGGATGGGTAATAACATAAGGCACACTCGAAAAATTTAACTAAAAACTTGGAAAAATTCAATCGTCGGGGGGCGACCGCCCCTACTAGTCCCCTAGCTCCATTGTTGAGCTGTGAAGCAACAATAACAGTAAACAAATGAAATAGTAGGAATATAGAATTTGCAAGACAATTCACAAGCAGCTGGGCTACATACCCATAACAAACAAGTAACAAACCTGCCATCAGACGCCATGCTGACGGTTCTTGTATGAGACAGTTTTATATAGGACGACTTATATTATTTGCAATTACAAATTCGTATATAAGATGATAATATCAGTTTGCAGCAGATATATTTATACTCCAAGTTAGAGTATATTTGACTCATTTGCATTTTAAGACGACATCCGGTTTGCAATATTTTTACATTTCCCTTCTTTTAGATGTCGAGAGAGCAGTGGTGGATTTAGGGGGACTAAATCTCTAACTTTACCGTGGTTAGTACTTAGTAGTCGACTAGTAGGGTTGAGCATCGATTCAAGATCAGATTGAACCGGACCAAACCGGATCGGAACGGAGATTGAGAATAAAAATTTAGTGGACCAAAAACTTTCGATCTTGGACCAGACCGAACCCAAAATATTTGGTCTGGGCCGATCTTGGACTGAACTGGACCTAAAACTATTTTTTTTCCCTATTTCATATACAACAATTAATTACATTTTAATTCCTCTAAATAAAATACATTTAAATAGCTAAACGGCTATTTTTATGAAAATTATTGACAATACAAATTTAGAATATCTTTTGAAAATAAAATATTAATTTGATTCATAATATATTTTAATAATTAGTCTATAAAACACATGAAATTTGGTTCATTTTGTTCAAACCTAAATTAACCGTTCATTTCTCTGATCCGGACCTAAATTCGCCCACACTTAGTTAGTAGACACATAATACGTAGTAGGTGATGCAAGCAAAGATGACACATACAATAAGCTTGATTGTCAATTTCCTAGAAAAACTCATATCATTGCTATAGCGTCTGGTTTCCGTCACAAGGTGAAGACGAATAGTGTTTCACTTACAATAAGGCAAGTGACAGGGCTGGTGGAGAGGAAATGAAGCATCCCATAATTGGTGTCACTTGCATATTGTGAGAGGGACATTGTCGACTGTTGTCTTCAGCTTACGACGGATAGTGTCCGTCTTCGGAATTTGTAATAATATATTAGACATTTCCATGAACCAACTTACGTAAATAATCCAATATAAAATAGACCAATCTTGTTGTTTTTTTAGTTTGATGGACGATTATTTGGGAGACATGCTTACGTGGCACATAAATAAAAGACAATTATATATTATATATAATAAATGAATAAATCCTAAATTAAATGTTATGATATCTCATTATCAATCGCTTTTTCTCCATTAACTCTATTCTATCACGATTTAGATTTAAGGCGGCTACACTTTTTCCCCGAAATTCGGGTTTATTTTACTTTATTCATTTTGTGAGTGACATTATCCGTCACAAATACCGACCCGTCACGAGGGAGACGCTTGGTTAAATCTATCGAAAATATCCCTTTTATATCGTAATCGAATTTAAATAGGTATTATATAATACAGTAGCAAGTAGTCCATTTTATTATTATAAAACTAGTGTAGATCTCGCGCCACTGCGCAGTATATATAGAATTTTATTTTTTAAGGTATTATTTAAATAGACACCTTATTAATATTTACTATTTCACTCCATTTTATTTTGATATTAAAAAAAATGAAATGGAAAACTAATTAAAGAGAATTGAGTAAAGTTATGAAATGTGAATTTTTATGAAAGTATTTTTTTTACCATAAAACTACGGATTTCATTTTATAATTTTCTCTAATTTTTAAAATAAATTCTTTTGTTATGAACCTAA